>JARFJB010000156.1:3202500-3304008 GCA_036346205.1 Vesta saturnalis
CTTTCTCTTTGGATGGGAAAGTTAGAAATATAGAAAAAAATAGTTACTTTTGTCCTGTAAGCACTCTTGTATTTAGCGTGTTTATGTAACTATGTAACCATAGTTGAGTCAAAATTCATTTTTCCTATTATCTTTTTATGTCCTTCTGGAAATATTTTGCCGCACAGGAGCGATGACTATATAAATTATAAGCAATTTTTGTGGAAGTTTTAAATTAAATTAACTTAAAACAAATCAAAACGTTGGTTTTACGCATGTGCTCACATGATTAGATTTGCCAGTTACATAAAATTGAAACTCTGGCTATCCAATCTAACCTAACTTTAATTTTGTTTTATTACAACTGCTTTGAATTACTCCTTAAGAGACTACGACCAATTATAGAAGATAATAACCTAATTTGGATTCAGGCAAACGCACTCGACAGTAGATCAAATGCATAGAATAACTGACATCATCGAAAGTGCTCTAGAAGAAAAACAAGCCTGTTCTGCAGTCTTCCTAGACGTTACTCAAGCTTTCGACAAACTATGACTTGAAGGCTTATGTATAAACTAAATGAAATATTACCAAAACAACATCCTGTAGGTCAGAAGTCTGAGACGGGTCATTTATAAGCCTTATAGCTCTTCTTTGGATGCGGTTTACCATATCAAGGGCGTGTTGGGGAGCACTGACCCAGAGGTGCGAATTGTATTCCAGATGGGGTCGAAATTGATCCTTATACTGTAAAAGGAGTTGTTGCGATATGAAGTACTGTTTAGATCTGTATAGAAAGCCCAATTTACGGGCAGCTGTTTTGCTGGCTAACAAAAGGTGGTCAATCCATGAAAGGTTCGATGATACGGACATCCCTAGCATAGAAATAGAGTTTGAAAACTTGAGTTCTAAGCCATTCATATTTAAAGCAGGAAATGATCGGTCTTTCTTGACGGACACAAGGCAACACTGCGTTTTGTCGGCGTTGAACGTGAATAGGGTATTCCTTCCCCATTCAAGGACACGTTCTAAGTCACTGTTGATTGAGGCTGCCATTTTCACCTTAACGTCCTGACTAGACTTATTATTGTTGGAAAACTGAGAACTACAATGTAGAATGCTGTCGTCTGCAAAGCAATGGATCGGGTTAGTTGTTGAGGAAATGAGGCCATTTATGCATAGCGGGAAAAGTGTGGCAGCTATCACTTCTCCTTGGCGTACTCCCGCGTTAACAGTAGTTTCTTTCAAAAAGAAGCCATCGACGACAAGACAACACGTATACGTTTTTTGTCAAGAAAGTTGGATATCCAATTGATGAGCGTATCGGAAAAGCCTAACGAAGTGAGCTTGGCAAGTAGGCACTTGTGCCAAACCTGGTCAAAAGCCTTTGAAATATCTAAAGCTACTACGACTGTTTCACCGGACCTCTCTAATGTGTTATTCCAAAGTTGGGTGACATGAAAGAAGATCACCCGTTGAACGACTCTGTCTGAACCCATACTGATGGTCGTTTAATGGTTTACTGGACTCGAGGAACGAAAGTAGTTGGTGATTGATGACTTTCTCCATGATTTTCGACATAATGGAAGTGGTAGCTATTGGTGGATAATTTGAGGAATCGGTTTTGTCGCCCTTCTTAGGAATAAGTTGGACATTTGCCAACTTTTATGATGAGGGAAACTCTCCAGATGACATGGAGATCAAAAACAGTTTGGACAATACAGTAGCATTTTTTTAAGGACGATAGCTGGAATACAGGCAGGGCCAGTCACCTTGTTTGAGTCAAGTTTATTGATAATTGATTCTAGGAGCTTGTAACGAAAGTGAATTGGTTTAATAGCGTATGGGGTAGATTTGGGCGACGGCACAGTTTTACCAGAATCATTGAGATAGGAATTTGGTGCAAAGTAGTCCACAAAGAGGTTGGCTTTTTCAGCTGGATCAGCTACTACAGCTCCGTCGCGAGACGTCGTGGGAGGAAAGGAAGATATACTAAAGTTTTTACTGATAGCTTCAGCTAATGACCAAAATTTACGACCACCCAAAGGACATGAGACTAATTCTTTGCATTTACATTCTTAAAACATCTTTTTGGCCTTGGTGATGATGCTTTTTCAACTATTCTTTACGGAAATATAGTTGGGGTGCTTTTCGATAGATTTATTTGATTTCCATTTGGTATATAGTTTTTTGCTTTTGCGATAATGCATCAGTGCAGGCCGTATTAACCCAGGGTTGGGAACGGACATGACCTATACGAGTATGTTTTTTGAGATTGTATAACTCCATACCCATCAAGATGCTACATATGCTGATGACACTGCTATTCTTGCGTTAGATCAAAACCAAGAAAACCCTGTTAGAAAACTGCAGACATCAATCAATGCAGTATTAGACTGGACTAGGTAATGGAAGGTTAAGCTCAACGAAATTAATTCTATTCAGGTAAATTACACCAATAAACGAATAGCAAACCCATATCCTCTAGATATTAATGGAACAATTATACCATTTTCGACGAACGCAAAATATTTCGGCGTGAATTTGGACGCCAAGCTTAGATGGAAAGAACATGTTAAGAGAAAAAGAGCTAAACTAGGGCTAAAATACAGACAGCATTATGGACTGATTAGAAGAAACTCAAAACTCGCAATCTCCAATAGAATATTGATTTACAATCAGATTTTGAAACCAGTATGGCTCTACGGTATTCATCCTTGGGGCAGTGCCACTGATTCTAACATTAAGTGTATCCTACCATTCCAGTACAAAGTATTGTGAAACATAGTGGATGCACCCTGATAAGCATGAAGCCAGGTTATACCACCACGTAAATGCAAAAGTTCTTCGACTGCTGGACAATTAACATTGAAGACTGAAGAGAACCAAACCATCTGATCTTGTGTAGTGTGATGTGTGTAACAGCAGAACACAGTGCGCGAGTGAAGTGAGGGTAGTTAAGAAAGAAAACTAAAAGACATCAGTGGATAGTTTTATTAAGTATTTAGTTCTAAGATGTATTAGATGAGAATTAATAGTTAGCCTTTAAGACTAGTTTTAATTACAGATAATTACCAATTTTCTGAATTGTTTAATTTTCCGGTAGTAGTTACACAGATATGTATCTCTTGAAATCTAAAGGTTCCAGACGTAACGTTTAAGGCTGATTCTCACTGAAGGGACTATGCGACTGTGTCGCGTTATTCGTAATCAAAAAACTGCACATCACGTTTAAAAAGCTCGTGTAGGTAATTTTCGATTCACACCTATAGGACCGTGCTAGGACTTTTGCTCAGTCCTATCGGTGTCTGCCCGCTCAGTGTGAATTCTGGAACAACTACGCAGCGAGAAGGTTGGCGTATGCACAAACGAGGATGAATGACTCCTATGAGCTAGCAAATTAAACTCAAGTGGTAAGGATAGTTGCAAGAAAACAATATGGCATCAGAGTTTAACGTTTGTGACTTTTCAGCCGATGCTTGTAATAACAGATGGCAGCTGTTAACAAGTTACTATAGAAGAGCTCTTCAAAGGCGAAAAATCAAGTGGTCTGTCCGCGAAAAAATTAAAGAACGGTGGTGAGAAGAGCAAATGACGATTCTGGAGACCCATTTACAAGAGAGAGGGTACGTATAGCACAGATTTCTACACAGTACGGTATATCGATATTCGATACGCACTCCATATCGATAGGTATGGATATGTAGATATGTATCAATGTATTAACGTATCGGTGTAGGGATACTTGTCGGTATACCGATACGTATCAACGTATTGATATGTATCCATATATAGGTATACCAATACGTATCGGCATATAGATCCGTATCGACGTATCGATAACTGACATATCGATATTTTTCTTGCAGCGTATCGGACGTCTAATACGGTTTGGCGTATCGATACGTATCGATATATCGATACGTATCGATATATCGATACGGCGAGCCAGCTCTATTTACCATCCTTTCGTGCAATCCCAGAATGGAGTAATAGTGACTTTGTGGAAGAGGAAAGGAATGAGGAACCTGCAGAGGAAGACCACAGTGATGGTGTTGACGGAACGTATTCAACTGAAGATGTATTATCTTCATCGACCAGTGGTCATGTGTTGTGAAATCGCAACTTAAATTTACGAGGAAATTCCGTCTCAACGTCCTCTTCCTATGACACATCGGGAAAATCACACAAAAAACGCTGCGGAAGGAATCTGATGAGGAGCTGGCAAAGTCGTTAAGTGAATACATAAAAGTAAAACTAAATGCCGTCTCATTTCCAAAAGCAAAAAGAAGTTTGGTAAATTATTTCGATGATATGGCCGAAACAATCTTGAAATTTACGGAAATTTAACAGGCAGAAATTAAAAGGGACATTGTAAATCTGGTACATACGAAATACATAAACGTATTGAGGCAGAAGGCTACTCCCACTGAACCTGTGGACTACAGAGCATACAACAAGACTGAAACGGAAACTCTCTCTGAAGCTGTCTCCAACTCCAACGCTGCATACAATCAGTAGCCGCAAACATTTACACGAAGGTCTAGTGATATATTTGAAAGTGTTTTTAGGAACCTACAACTATTAGTGCGGATCGCATTAACAAAGCGAAACCATTTTTTTCTGAGTTTATTTGCGTTATGTTTTACAGAACAACATATTTTGTTCTAAATAAATATAATGGAACGATAAAACAACGTGAATGTTTTACTGTTGACTCCCTCCCCTAACAACATCCAACGCTTCGCTCTTAAAGTAATGCTTGAATTATTCTCTTACACACAAAGTATCTCCTGCCGGATTTATCCCAAAATGCCTTAAATTCTACAGTCCTCTCGGATTGTCGGTTTTCTGAATATCACCATCGTTTATATTCGGTGGTATTACATCGTTTGTTAAATAGTTGTGCAACACACACGCTGCGAGAACAATTTTATCAACATTTTCAGGTTTCATCTGCAGTCTTCCGTAGAATATTCGAAATTTTTGTAGTATCTTCAGCGCTTTATTTTTTGCTCGTTTCGTCTTCTCAACACTTGCAAGCCAGCCGCAATTAATATACCATGATCAGAACTGTCTACGTTCGCCATTATGCAACTAAGTTTGACGACATTTCGAGTAGCACTGACGCAGCCCAGTCGTAACCCAGTCGTCGCCTGGTCGGTGCATAGTCCCTTCAGTGAGAATCAGCCTTTACCATGGTGAGTTTAATCTATGAATCATCACACAACCCAAGTTCTAAATTTTTGTGTACAAAATATCATCAATCTACAACTTCGTATTTTTTTTATGAATGGAATACTTTCAAAAACAACAACCTGCTTTGTTTACCTAAAAGGAGAATCTTCGTATTGATTAATTCATTAGATTATTATTGTTAGTTTATCTCCGCGATATAAAAAATAAATTGACTCTAATCAAAGTGGAAGAAAATGGGTCTGTCTACTAGCAATCTATTTATGTCTGAAAGTGGATAGATACACATAGTACTACCAAAGAACGTAATACATATTACGTTCTTTGGTATTACTTTAGCTTTGTGCTAGGAATGTTATTCAATCTATATAAATTGAAACCTATTTTAGCCTTAAGATATTTATAAACATATTAATAATCATATTCATCCGTTAGAAGTCTGATGCACATTCATTTGCTTATTATTAATTAAACTCGTACAGAAGAGGTGTATGATAGTGATTTTAGCAACGCTGTGTAATTTTTTAAGTGACAACTTAAATGCATAATCACGTTAAGCAGATATTTATAGATTTTTTGACCTTTTATCACCAAGTGAGGACATTTTGGCCAATAAAAATAGGTTTTGTTTTTGTAATAAACGAATGTATACCAAAGTTTTATAAAATTCCGTCATGTTACGTTACACTTTCTGTCAATATAGACAGCAACTTATTTATTAATATAAAAGAAACGCATTTGCTATTAAGAATCGTTTATTCATAACGCGCTCTCCGTTACAGCACCGATAACTGTGTTTCATTACATTATTGTAACTTTCCACAATGAAGCTAAACGAATGAAGGGTATAAAAACGTTTGTCAAAGATACTCTTCTTCTAAAGGGTTTTAACTTCAAAATTATAACGATGCACTCTGTAAACGTCAATAGTAGGACTTCTGGGTACATGCGTAATCCAAATATACAAAATTTATAGTTATTTTCGCACTTTGCCAAATAAACTAAGGCAGCAATCCTTATGGTTCAAGACCGCATTATTTACGATGTATTATGTACTGACTAAATATTTAACATACTGTAAAACATACAAATAGCGTTTGAAGAAGCGTGTGGAACATAATACGAGTTAGCAATAAAGGCACGAATGTAAACAGTACCGCCTCAAATACTGCCTAATATAAAATTAATTTCTATTGAGCTAAGCGGAAGCTTCTTTCGAAAAATGAATAAATTAAAAATATTCTGTTTAAATTTGTATAATTACTTATGTAATACAAAAAAGTAATCGATTACATTATACTTCCTTCTTAATTAAATTTTACCGACTTTGTTCACTGACAAAATTGTCAACGTAATAATATAAACCAATTAAGAAACGATTGACCACCAGCTGAGCTCAAGAATAGCTTTTTTCATTAATATATTCTGGGAGGTGACGGAAGTTATAGAGCACCAGTCACAACTTTGTGATTAATTTTAGTCGCATTAAGGGAAAAAATAAACATTGAAAATTAGAAATCAATTAAAAATATACTTACTGTACTAAATTTACGTTTAAAATTTGGCCAAATATTAAAATGGGAGTTATTTTTAAATTACTATACCATAATTTGACAAATCGGTTTTTGTGGAATTATATTCATCTTGGCACCAGGTGTAATAGCAGAAAAGTTCACCTGCTTTAGAGTAGTGGACGCGTGTTAACACGGGCGGCCATTTTAAAACTTTTGGTTGGTTTCGATTTTTAAATAAACGACAGTAGATATCATGTTCACCAACATAGCCGTTTGTTTCAAATGCGACAGTGATAATAATTACACAGATAAAAGCATTGATAGATAGTATATTACATAATAAGGGTGGCAAATAACCTATTAGTAGGCATTACCACCCGAGTTGTGTACTAGACTTTTTCTACTCCTATAGAGTATAAGGGCAGTGACGTATGAGTAATTTTTTTTTGTGGAAATATATTCATCTTAGAACCAGGTGTACTAGCAGAAAAGTTCACCTGCTTTAGAGTAGTGGACCGGTGTTAATACGGGCGGCCATTTTAATACTTTTAGTTGTTTTCGATTTTTAGATAAACGACAGTAGATATCATGTTCACCAACATAGCCGTTTGTTCCAAACGCGACAGTGATAAGAATTACACAGATAAAAGTATTGATAGTATGTTACTTAATAAAGGTGGTAAATAACCTATTAGTAGTCATTACCACCCGAGTTGTGTACTATGCTTTTTCTACTCCTATAGAGTATAAGGGCAGTGACGTATGAGTAATACGTAACTACTACTTATTACAATTCGTATGACCTGTGAGCGTTTTATACACGTACTTAGTATTGTAAGGAACGCTATAAAAATAAATGATTGTATGGCTTATTTCAATTACCACGTTAAAAGCCCGAAAAATTCGAACTAAAATAAATAAACTAGTTGTCGCGAATAGTTTTATTAGTTATCTTGAAATTAACCACACTTTTTGTGTAGTTAACGATGGACTGAAGTTTTATTTTATTAACAGAAGTTATTGCTCTACAGTAATAATAAACTTAAATGTACTACAAAAAGTAATTTAAAGGTGGTAGTGATATATTTTTATATTTCAAACTTGAAATTTATTGAAAAATTTTTTGACGTTACGACTATGCTTTTTAACACTGAAGTAAATGGTTCAGATATATGGATTTTAATGTTGACACACTGCTTTCAATAATGTATTCTATGTACCAAATTATAGTGGCAGTTGACGCTTTATTTAACATAGAATTATCAATTTAACTTTCTGCGACGTTTTACGACTGTTGTGCTATTTAATTCAGCAGATTATCGCTTGCATTGATTGGTATGGAGGTGGAAATAATAACACAAGTTAATATAACGTAAATTACAATTAAAAATATATTTAATATGCCTTCTGTAATAAATACTGTGAGTATCGTACCTATCTCATTTATGAATTTTTTTTTTTTTGGCTTAACTACATGGTTATTTGCCATTTTCGGTGTACTTACTTTTCTATGTATGTATATGTTCCTTATATTTCCTTACATTTTATCAAACAGATTTATGTCTTTTAGAAACTGAAACAAACTGTGTATTTTGTCCTGGTTCATTTCAAAATCCTCCTTTATACCATTATTGATGTTGAATTTCCTTCTGGCATCTATTAACCTATCGCATTCTACAAATATATGTAACATCGTTAGTGTTCTATCACATTTAGTACATGTAGGTTTTTGCGTTTTCCTTAAAATATAAGAATGTGTAGCGTTTGTATGTCCTATTCTCACTCTCGTAAGAACAATACTATGCTTTCTAGACATTGGTGGGTAAGGTTTTCTATGGTGGTGGTGAATGCAGTTTTGTGAACCTATTTTCCTTTTCCCACTCTTGTTGCCAGTTACTCCATACATTATACCTTATTTCTTTAATCCGCTCATTTAACGTTAAATTTAGCTTTATCAGTGCGTCGTGTAATTTGACACTCATTGTTTCATTTTGAGCTCTAGTAGTTTGTTGTCTGTTTGGTTTAAATATAACATCTTTAATATAATGGGAAGGTGCATCATTTATTTTTTGACATATTTTAGCATGATCCATATCCTTCTATAGTTAAGCGGTAATATCCCTGCTTCAATATGTAAGCTGCTTGTAGGACTTGTAGGATACGCACCTATTGCATAACGTATACATAAATTTTGAAGTATATCTAACGCTTTAAGGTTTGACTTTGAAGCTGAGCCATAAGCCGTACACCCATAATCAAATACCGATAGTATTAAGGTTTTATATACACGCAAAAGAATTTCTCTATCTGCTCCCCATTTTGAATGCGACAAACATTTAAGTACATTTAGCGCTTTACGCGCTTTCACTATGATATAATCAATATGCGCTTTCCACGTAAGAGTTTGATCAACTATTACTCCCAAGAATTTATATTGCGGTACACATTTTATTTGTCGTTCGTTTAGAAATATGTTTGGGCGATAGTGTGGATGCCTTAATTTACAAAAACGGACGCGTACAGTTTTAGTTTGAGATATTCTAAACCCTATGTTCTCTGCTTCATATACGATGTTATTAACCGCTGCTTGAAGTTGAGCGTTTTGTGATCTATTACCCTCAGAAGATGTAAATATGACCAAATCATCCACGTACATGCATCTGCTGATTGAAGGATGCAGTGTTTTTGTCAATTCATTAACTGATATTAAAAATAGGCTCACACTAATAGGTGACCCTTGAGGTATACCGATCTCTAGGCAGTATTTGTTGGACATAGCACTGCCAATTCTCACGCGGAAATACCGTTCTGTAAGGAATCCTTTAATAAAATTTGCCATATTTCCCCTTATTCCGTATGAGTGCATTTTTTGCAGAATTCCATACCTCCACACAAGATCATAGGCCTTCTCGAGGTCAAAAAATATTGCTGTTGTATGGTTTCTTACGTTAAACGAATCTTGTATTGCTGACACTAGGTATGAAATATTGTCTCTCGTCGAAAATCCTTTACGAAAACCCGATTGGTGTGTGTCTAAAAGTTTATACATTTCTAAATATTTCATTAGCCTATCGTTTACCATCCGTTCTACTATTTTCCCAATGCAGCTCGTTAATGATATTGGGCGGTAGCTAGATGTATGCAAAGGATCTTTTTCTAATTTAAGTATAGGGATGATAATGGAAGTTTTCCAGTTTGTGGGGTATATCCCTTCTACCCATATACGGTTGTATAATGCTAATAGATCTCTTAGTGCTGTTTCTGGTAGGTTTTTAATCATGGAATATGCAACATTATCTAACCCTGGTGAGGTTTCTTTGGCCTTCTGAAGTGCACTAGTTAGTTCATCCATACTGAATGGTCTATTATAATGACTTACGCACTCCTCTGTGAAGTTTAATGGTGCCTCTCTAACATTTATTTCTCGTCTGAATTCTTCCTTATAATTCTCTGTACTGTTGATTCTTTGAAAATATTCAGCAAATTTTTCTGCTGTTTGATCTGGTTCTGTAATTAGGTTATCTTGACCTTTCAACCTTATAGGAGCCGTTTTTATATATTTACCAATACCAAAATCTTTTTTTCAAATATATTCTGGGATAGGAATTATGACAAGTAAATTTGTATTAATTTTGTATTAAAAAAATAAAATTAAAATTAGAAATAATTAAAAATATATTATTACTAAATTTAAAAATTTGGAAATTTAAAATGGGATTATTTTTAAATTACATAAAATTTTGACAAATCGGTTTTGTGGTTATATTATTTCAAGGTTAATCAAAAATTCACCTGTTTAATATGGACGCTGTTAAACCGGGGATTTTAAAACTTTTTTTTCATTTTTAAATAAAACATAGTATCATTTACCAAATCCTTTTTTCAAATGCACGTAAAAATTCAAATAAAACATTTAAATTAAATTCATAAAAGGGTGGAAATAACCATTTAATTACCAATTTTACTCTTTTCATCCATGATATAAATATAATAATTTTTTTTAAATATATTATTTAAAATTACTACAGAAAATTATGCTTTAGAGTGGGACCGGGTTAATAGGGCGGATTTTAAATTTTATTGCTTTTAGAAAACGAAAGTTCATTTCCAACATCCTTTGTTCCCGCCAGGATAAAAACAAGTAAAAGTATTGTAGTAGTTTTAAAAGGTGGTAAATCCATTGGCATTACCCCCAGTTGGTAATGCTTTTTCTATTAAGAGTATAAGGGCAACGTTGAGAAATAATTTTAAATTTGGGATTTAGCTTTTTAAAGTCATTTTAAGGAACGCATAAAATAAAGATTTAGGATTTCAATTAACTTAAAAGCCCGAAAAATTGAACAAAATAAAAAACATTTCGCAATGAAGACTTAAATTAACCAACTTTTGGTAAAGAGGCTGAAGTTTTATTTTATTAAAGAATTTTGTTACAAAAAAACTTAAAGACTAAAAAAGTAATTTAAAGGGGAGTGATAAAATTTAAACTTGAAATTTATTAAAAATTTTGACTTCGATATGAACAGAAGAAAGGAGAAATTGGAAAGTTGACAACTCCAAAAGATTCTTGTACCAAAATTTTGGGCAGTTAGCAAAAAGAATTTCAATTTAACTTTCGGAGTTTTACCTGTTGTGTAAATTGAATTTGTTGTTGTTGGTTGGAGGTAAATAATAAACAATTAATATAATAAATTAAATTAAAAATATATTTAATATTTTTAATAAAACTTGAGTTTACCTTCTATTTAGAAATTTTGAATTGGTAAATTAGTTTATTTAGGTTAATAATAAAATTTATTTATTTATTTAATTTACACAACAGTATTCCTACAATCCAAAATTTCGTGGCGGAAGGCTAAATAATTATTTGAACATTTAAATATAAGGAAAATGGCCTTGTGGTTATGCAGGCATAACAAAACTTTAACTAGCTATTAAGTATAATTTGGAAAACATGACTTTAAACATTTTTAAATATTCTTTTAAATAAATACGGTTTTCAACCATGAATTAACGTTGAATAGTTTTGGAATTGTACATTTTAATGTTCTTTCACCATACTTATTATAACATTTAGGAACTATGTAGTTTTGACATCTTGTTCCATATTGGTGACTTACAATCTGCTTATATTTATCGTTCTCATAGTGATCAATGATATTATAATACTTATATAAGGCTTGTGGTGTCAAAGTTTTTGCTACTTTTAACAGTATATTTTTGTTCATTTTATGACTTATCATTTGTAATACCTTATTCTGTAACTTATTGATTTTGCCAATATGGGATGGTTCATTACATCCCCAATTTCTTATTCCATACCTTAGTACCGATTCAAACAAGGCCTTGTATACCAACATCATAATATCCTTGTTTGCGTTTTGCTTTAATACATACATCTAGTGATTCGCTTAAGTTTAGTAAATATCATATCCGCGTGTCTATTGAATAATGATAATAATGATAATAATAATAATAGTAATAATAATACTAATAATAATAATAATAATAATAATAATAATAATAATAATAATAATAATAATCTCCCATACGTTAGTTGGGAGGTGGTAACCCGGCTCTGCTGCGAGTGACCTATTTTCCGAGGGTCTCGTGGGATTTTTGTGGAATTCAAAAACTTAAACAAAACAGAGTTATCCAACTCTAAAATAATGGATGTGGAAGGAGTACCACTCAATACTTCGAAAAAGGGTCATTTCAGACCCTTAACAACAAATTCATTGAGGAGTGCATTAGTGCCTCAGTTTTGGATTGTTGCTAGGGAACAAGGCAACTTTGAAAATGTAAGCCCTTTCCTCATATTTAACTTACTTAACGGTGCGATCGGAGAACCAAAAATGGTTAAAAAAGTGAAAAATGGATTATTCCTAGAGACGGTATCTGCTAAACAAGCTAGGAAGCTATCTGAAATCACTAAACTTGGAGATTTCGTTGTCAGTGTAAAGCCTCACTCCACTCTTAATTACTCTAAGGGAGTAATCACTTGCAAAGATTTAAATTATAGTAGTATAACTGAAATAGAAGACGGTTTAAAATCTGAGGGAGTTATAAACGTTAGGCAAATTAGTATAGTTAAAGACGGAATTACTATAAACACGTCTAGCTATGTACTTACGTTCGATAGACCTAAACTGCCCACTCTAATCAAAGCTGCTATTCACATGCTTCCTGTCCGTCCCTACATTCCAGCTCCACTAAGATGTCGAAATTGCAAAAAGTTTGGACATATAACAGAAAATTGCTCAATCACAATATGTAAATGTGGACTTCCAATGCACGAAGCATCTTGCACTACAGGGACCGCATGTATTAACTGTGGGGAAGAACATAACTCCCTTTCTAAATCATGCCACAAATACAAAGAAGAAGTCGCAATTCAGACAATTAAGGTTACTGAAAAGTTGAGTTATGCTGAAGCTAAGAAAAAAATCAGTCAATCGATCAAAACGCCTAAACCAGGTCTTAGTTACGTAGAGGTAGCAGCGAAATCTAAACCGGCAGGTGAAGTAAAAGAAATAGTAGCTGCGTTGATTCCCGAGCTGAAAGGATTAATCAAAAACATTGTGCAAGAAAGTCTTGCAGAGGTAAGAAACGAAAATACTGAAGCGCAACAAATCAATAACACTTTTTCAATTCCTGCTGAAAGCTTGGTCTTATATGATAAAAGAAAAAGATCAACAATAAACAATGAAACGGAATCTGTAGATGAAGAATCTGAGTCAAGTCAAACTACAGATCCAGAAAAGAAGAAAAAAAGAAAACCTGGATGGCAAAAAGGAAGGTCCAGAAAGACCTTATCCTAACAAGACAAACTGTGATAAACAATCTGTGATATTTTTACACTATTTATTCAACGTTTTTATTTTTATTTGTTCTAGTCAATTATATCTGTTTATATATTTTGTTATACTATCTACGTGACATTTATTTTACTACCTGTTTGATATTGTCCTATTTATTTATTCGTTACTTGTTATTAAATGTTTGTATTTATAAAAAAAAGCTATTATTATTATACATTCCGTAATGACATGTGAAAACATCTTACAATGGAATTGTAACGGTATTAGAAAGCATTATTGTGAATTAAAGCTCCTAATCAATAAATACAAACCTTTCTGCATGTGCATTCAAGAAACACATCTAAAAGAAAATGAAAAATTTGCACTAAGGGGGTACATATCATTTATCAAAAATTTCTCAGGAAACACAAGAGCAAGTGGAGGAGTCATCATATATGTCAAAAATAACATTTATGCTAAAGAGATACATATCAATAGCAAACTTCAGTGCATAGCTGTTCAAATAGAAATACCATTCAAGGCTACAATATGTAACGTATACTGCCTGAATTCAACTGGAACCTAAACGACATTGAAATCTCTAGCACAACTTCCACCACCGGTAATATTCTTGGGCGATTTTAACGCGCACTCTCTTACATGGGGCTCCACAAAAACGGACCTACGCGGACGAGTAATAGAACAGCTGATTGATAATTCTGACATTGTATTGTTAAACCAGGGTAAACCCACTCATTTTAGTGCTTCGTCAGGTGCATTCTCAGCTATAGATCTAACATTTGCTTCTCTAAGATTGTCAGTCAAACTAACCTGGGAAACTCATGATGAATATTGCAGTAGTGACCATTGCCCAATAGTATTATATACTACAACACCTAGAATGGAATACTCCACAACAAAAAAGTGGATAATGAAAGCAGCTAATTGGGATGTATATCATTAAGGTTTTGAAACATTCACAGATAATACCTCACTAGAAATAGAAGAAAGGGTTGACAACCTAACAGAAAATAATAGAGGTAGCGGCAACTATTTCACAAACAAGTGGTACAATGAAAACACATAGGGTTCCGTGGTGGAATGATGAAGTTAAGTGCCATCAGTAATAAAAAAAGCATTTAACCATTTCAAAAGATATCCTACCGAGATAACTTAATAGCTTTCAAAAGGTATCGTGCTCGAGCAAGGCAAACAATATTGAAAAATAAGAAAATATCCTGGGAAAGATATGTAAGCTCAATAACCAGCAAAACACCAGCCAGTATGGTATGGAAAAAAATTAGGGCGATAGAGGGAAAAACAATAAATACAGATATCACGTGTCTAATTACAAATAATGATCAAGTAATTGATCAAAAATGCGATATAGCGGAAATGCTAGCTGAAACTGTCGAAAAAGCCAGCTGTACTAGTAACTATAATGTGGATTTTATCAGAATAAAAGAACGAGCAGAATACGATATCAACTTTGACACCAATGAACCTTGCACATACAATGAACCTTTTACCACTGAAGAACTAGAAAACTCCTTGAAGAAATCATCCAATTCAGCGATTTAAAATATTAAAAACGCTAGACGAATGGAACATTAAAGGCAACTTGCCAAGATTCATTAAGCAATTCCTTACAGAACGTACTTTCTGTACTAGAGTCAACACCTTAGAATCGAAAACTCGCATTTTAGAAAACGGAGTCCCTCAGGGATCTGTATTAAGTACTACACTGTTTCTAATAGCTATTAACGCCGTAATAATTTCTGTACCATCCCCCTCCCAAACGTGCATGTATGCAGACGACCTAATACTTTTCTATCAACACAGCAACATAGAGGTTATCGAACGCACACTACAAACAGCTATTAATCAAATAGTTAGTACTGCCGAATCCAGTGGCTTTATTTGCGAAAAAAACAATCCTTTTCGGCTAAAAGGAAATATGACCCAAAACTGAATAAAAATACTAATTGAAATCAAAGAAACTAACATTTTGGTTTTTTTCGAAAAAATGTTTAAGTACAAAACGTTCAACTAAATCAAAAAGACCTTTTAAAAATGAATTCAATCAACTGGGGGGGTGAAAGCCTAATCCTGGTTCGGCATTTAATTATAATATTTAAGCAAAATTGGATCGCGAAAACAATTGGGAAAAAAAAATCACCCGGTGGAGTGCACTAGTAAAAGAAGCTATCCAGAACCGTAAGAAGGCATTAAAGACATTCTCAAACAATCCAATAATGGAAAATTTAATAGAATATAAAAAATGCAGCGCAATAGCACGACGTACAATATTAGAGTCAAAAAAATCATAGGTACACTTCAGAAATAACAGTAAATACCCCAATTTCTGAAGTATGGAACAAGATTAAAGCGGTATCTGGTAAATATGTAAAAACGCCTCCCATAAGATTGAAAGATCAAGATGGCCTAATTATAGAACCATATCTTGCAACAGAAATTTGCTGAATACTTTCAAAGAACCAACAGTATAAATAATTATAATGAAGAACTCAGGCGAGAAATAAATGTAAGAGAGGCACCTTTTCACAGAGGGAAGTCATTATAATAGGCCATTCAGTATGGATGAACTAACTTACGCACTTCAGAAGACTAAAGAAACCTCACCAGGGTTAGATACTGTTGCGTTTTATGATTAAAAACTTACCTGAAACAGCATTAAAAGATTTACTAGTATTATACAACCGTATATGGTTCGAAGGAAACCCCACAAACTGGAAAACTTCAATTATCATCCCCATACTCAAATTAGGAAAAGATCCTTTGCACATCGAGCTACCGCCCAATATCATTAACGAGCTGCATTGGAAAAATAGAAAGGATGGTAAACGAGAGGCTAATGAAATATTTAGAACAGTATAAACTATTAGACACATACCAATCGGGTTTTCGTAAAGGATATTCGACGAGACAATATTTCATACTTAGTATCAACAATACAAGACTCTTTTAACGCTAGAAACCATACTACGGCAATATTTTTTGACCTAGAGAAGGCCTATGATCTAGTGTGGAGGTATGGAATTCTGCAAAAAATACACATATACGGATTAAGGGGCAATATGGCATATTTTATTAAAGGATTCCTTACAGAACGGTATTTCCGTGTGAGAATTGGCAGTACTATGTCAAACAAATATCGCCAAGAGATCGGTATACCTCAGGGGTCACCTATTAGTGTGAGCTTATTTTTAATATCGCATCCTTCAATTGGCAGATGCATGTATGTGGACGATCTGGCCATATTTGCTTCTTATGAGGGCGATAGATCACAGAATATTCTACTACAAACAGCGGTTAACAACATCGTATATGAAGCAGAGAAGGTAGGATTTAGAATATCTCAAACAAAAACTGTATGCGTACATTTTTGTAAATTAAGGCATCCACACTATTGCCCAAACATATTTCTAAATCAACAGCAGATAAAATGTGTACCGCAATATAAATTCTTGGGAGTAATAATTGATCAAAGTCTTACGTGGAAACCCCATATTGATAATATCATAGTAAAAGCACGTAAAGGCGGCTTAAATGCTTGTCGCATTCAAAATGGGAGCAGATAGAAAATCCTTTTGCGTGTATAGAAAACCTTAATACTATCGGTATTTGATCACGGGTGCACGGCTTATGGCTCAGCTGCAAAATCAAACCTGAAAGCGTTAGATATACTTCAGAATTTATGTATACGTTACGCAAGAGGTGCGTATCCAACAAGTCCCGTAAGCAGTTTACATATTGAAGCGGGGATATTGCCTCTCAACTATAGAAGAATATGGATTATGCTAAAATATGTAAAAAAAATAAAAGATGCATCTTCCCATTATATTAAACGTGTAAACTACTAGTGCTAAAAATGAAACGATCGATGTCAGATTACAAGACATACTTACAAAGTTAAACCTAACATTAAATGAAGATATTAAGGAAATAAAATATAACGTATGGAGCAACTGGCAACAAGATTGGGAAAATGAAAATAGGTTTTCAAAACTGCATTCACCTATCGTACACTACAGAAAACCATACCCACCAATGTCTAGAAAACACAGTATTGTTCTTACGAGAGTTAGAATAGGACACACAAACATTACACATTCTTATGTTGTGACGAAAACAGAAGCCTACTTGTGCTAAAGGTGATAGACCACTAACAATATTACATATATTCGTAGAATGCGATGGGCTAATAGACGACAGAAAGAAATTTAACATAAATAATGGGATAAAGGAAGATTTTGAAACCAATCAGGACAAAATAAAGTATAAGGAACATGTATACATAGAAAATTAGATACACCGAAAATGGCAAATAACCATGAAGGTAACCCAAAAAAAAAAAAAAAATTTAAATGCCCAACAACTATCTCACCCCTTGTTTGGCTTGGTTTTCAATTCAGAAAAATATCAAGAGTAGACCTACTATGATGAGTCCTACTGGAAGGAGAGCTATCGACATAGCAAACAAGTTTTTGTTAGAATTTCCTCTCGATTCATATCAATACGGGGCAACTGAAACCCCGCCATGGACAATACACTCTCCCATCATTCATGTTGAACCTTCGCTGCTTAATAAACACGAGTCCTGCCCAGAACTAATACAATACAATTTCAGGACAATAGCATATTTAAAGCAGTGTCTAATTAAAGATGCCTTCTACGATTGGTTAAATACTAAATCACAGTTTACCAAAATTAAAAATGAATCGACTAAGTGGGTCTTTCCTAGTTCAATAAACCGAAGGCAACAAGTAGCAATTACCCGACTCCGCATCGGACATACCAATATTACCTCTTCATACCTAATCTCTGGACAACCTCAACCAATTTGCCCACAATGTGAAACACCTTTAGATACATCACACATATTAATCCACTGCGATGCTTTGTCTGTCCAAAGACGAAATAATGGCTTAAGTAAGTCATTAAAAACGTGCTTAAACAATGATCCTAAAAAACATACATAAACTGGCTAATTTCTTAAAAGACACAAACATGTTAAAAAATCTGAAAAAACCGTCAACGATAAAATGTAATTTACACTGTTAGTGACAGTATACAATATAAATTCTCAATTTTAGTTTTAAATAGTAAAATATGTCGTACGTGCAAATGACCGTTGTAGTCGACGCACTATTCAACAAAAAAAAAAAATAATAATAATAATAATGTTGGAATGTGTTTATTTACCAAGTAAATACATTATGGGGGTCCAACCAAGTTAAGAAACTTATCGGTTGGAACCCAAAATTACAATTTAATACTAGTTACATTTCTATTTCACATAAATTATTATACATTTTATATTATATTATTGATCTTTCGCAATGACACTTAGAAATGCAATCATAATGTAACACATAATATCATAATAATTAGTCGTAAACCAATTCCATTCTCAACACTTTGTTACGTGCACAAAGGGATAATCGTAGAAATTTGTGGCTAAAGTGCTGTAGCATATAAAGAATTAGCCGGAAGCTCAGTCGGCCGGTTAAGCACTTGGATGCATGGGCGTTTTGGCAGGAGAAAAGATATACATAGAATTTAAAAAGGGCACCACTTGATTTAATTTTATATCGCCCCTCTATCAAGAAAAGGGCTACGGCCACACAGGACAAAAGAGACAACTAAAAATAAAATGGTGAACTAAGTCCACACTGACAAAGGACTGGTTAGGAAGTTTTTCGTAGATCACAGGATTAACGAAACAACTTACTATCGTTTAACACCACTTATTTAATATACCCACTGTAAAATAGCATAAATTTTATAATAATAATTAAATTTTCGTAAGTATCTAACATAAAAATTATGGAGCGCCAACTCGCAGACATAAATACAATTCTTTCAGGAAATATTCCCAATACATCAATCAATAATACATCAGATACAATATATCTACAAAATAAACCACCAGTAATCAACTTACCTTTCAATCAAATCTAGAAAAAAAACTATGAATTATACTTAAAATTTACATAATCAGACACAATACGGTCCGGCATCTAGCGTTGACCCTAAAAAAAAAAGAATACCCAAACATGTATATTTTTATCCGAAATTGAATACTTGTACACCGATATTCCACGAACAGCTCTCCGTCGGACTAATCTATCAGTTTCCAATCAACCGGACGAAAATAAACCCAAATATAAAGCGCAAATTATCACTAGATGTCTACCCTGTTGTTTACCTTATGTACGCAAAAAAAAAATTACTCAATGTAGTTACTATGAGCATTACAGACAAAGTAACCATGAAGCGTTTAGAAAATTCAGAAAGGCTAAGTTCATTACAGATTTGGCAATCACAATGCAAGAATTTAATAAAGGCGCAACACAGATTGACACATTCATTAGTAAGCATATGGCTACAAAACAAAAATTAACATGAGTAAACTCTAATTCAAACAGTTTTATAATAAACAACTATTAAATTGTAATCGGTGAAAAGTAACAAATTTTATACAACCCCAATGATCATAAATAAATATGCAATTTGATTTACACAGTAATTGAAATAAATAACTTTTTATACAACCCCAGCAGTTAGCATGATTTATGACACACCTTGTACATTTAGACTCAAATAGTAGCGTTCCGTCAGCTAAACAGCTGTTCGTTTATACATTAGACACAGATAGTTCTAACGGTTGAACAAACTACGGTTTGATATCAAAATAAAACTAGTACATAAGAAAACAGTTAGAAATTGATAGTTAAAATACAAATTCTACTGCAAGGTTAAATGTAAGTATGTGAGAAACTTTGGAATAACCCAAATTATCTTTTACAGGTACAAATGGCTAACCTTTCTCTAACGATTACTAAGGAAATGGTTAACAGTAAAGTAAAAGCATTAATTTTAGGAATAGGATAATTGCGGAAACACAATTTCAGTAATGTACAAGTAACGAGAGCCTCGTGTAGAAAAGCTAACAAAAGTCACTCACCGTAGGTAAATTTTTTGTGTGCGTGTAACAAAATACTTATCGAAAAAGTTCGTAGGTGTAACGTATATTTCTTCAGTTAATGCGGAAGATGCTCGGACAAGGAGTAATCATAAACGGTTTCAATTCAGGTTCGAAGACCCATAACTAATATTTCACACCTCGGATGAATGGTATCCAATTGTGCTGTCAGAAATGGTTTAACTATCTCTTATGGAAGCACGAAAGATGTTAATCTTGAGTAAATGTGTAAAGGACCAAAAAAACCTATATAAGACAACTGTGTTAGAATTTAAATCAATACCCAAATTTTTATAAGATATGATCTTTATGCTGTATTAAAATTTCAAAACATGTACACATGCATTTCAAAGTTACGTCTAGTAAATAAGAAAAGAAAGTGAGTAGCTTACCCCTTGAACGAAGCTAAAGTGTAGTAGAAACAAAAAATTAAAGCCGAATTCAAATTCGAAATCCGAACAGAATTTATTTATATGGAAAAGATTAAATCCAACAACAGTCTGTGTTAAAATTTTACTTGAAAAGTTCAATCAAATTTTTAAGGGAACCTTTTCCAAATTTTACATTTGCTTCTAACTACGCATTAAATTTCTTTGCCAAAAATGACGTTTTTCCTTCTTCTCTGAAGGTACCAGAAAACAAAAAAAAAAGAAAGCCTGATTAATTTCTACCAATATAAGAATTTAAAACGGTCACATGTTTGAAAAATTTTCCTATTAAGAACGAATTTTATTGGCGATGTTGCCATTTTCCAATAACCTATAGGATGAGTCGTCACTAAAGACCATAAATTTGTAAACTAAATTTACACGTATCAACTTCCAGAGTTACCGTACATTCGAATCCCTATCATGTTGTCATCCATTTTCCTTTCATTTACTTCCATATATTTACTCCATACCGTTGTATTTCATAATATAATTTTCAAATTTTTCCATTTTCTTCATTTAGGTATCACCCTTTTCCAAATGCTTGCTCTTTTTTTTTCTAATTTAGTCTTCCATGAAAATCGTTTCATATTTTGGTACAACATTTTATCTTGGCCACTTCTGCTCCCATATTACCATTCTTCTATATATAATAATAAAATAATAATAATAATAATAATAATAGTAATGGGTTACAGTACTGCCTCATAGTACACTAAATATATCTTACGCAGAAGCCAGAAAGGTGGTAGGAACACTAATAGCGCCCTCTACGTCCACTCACATGTTGTAGTTTCTCCTGCGCCACTACAACCTAGTTTGGTTACGTAAATTAAGCAAATTATTAAAAATGAAATGTCTGAATTTTTAAAACGGCCACGTCAGTTAAAACCACGGATATGAGTCTACTAACGCAAGACAGCTCAAATAAATTAACCCGAAATACAAACAGCACCTAACCAACTACCGGAAAACTCAAACAAAGAAACCACTCGCTAAACTGGTTTTAGCAGATGAAGAGGCAATGGACGAAGAGTCTCGTGGCTCTAAAAGAAAGTTTCTTTTCCCCCTTACTAGCAGCGAGTATTTTAATTCCGTTGAGGAATTCATAAACCCCAATACAAGGAAGCTGAAGAAAAAGGGTTGGGCAAATGGCAAACCACGGAAGGATAGGTCTCCTAGTCATTCACAACAGTTATAAAATTTGTGATATTTGATATTCTGTGATATATTTGTATTGTTCGTAATTTGATGTTTTTTGCCCGTCGTCGGTTTACACATATTTATTTATACGTATAACTTTATTTATACATATTTATTTATTTATTAGTAATGGAGCACATACTGCAGTGGAATTGTAATGGCTGCGCGAAAAGTACGGACGAATTGAAGATACTAATATCTCAGTACAACCCGTTTGCAATAGCTTTACAAGAAACCCACTTTAAATCTACTGATAAGTTTGGTCTTCGTAATTATGATAGTGTGAGATTCGATATGCCCTACAATCTTAGAGCCAAGGGTGGTGTAGCAATGTTCGTAAAAAATGATTGCATATACGACCACGTAGAATTAAATACGAACATCCGAGCAGTGGCTGTCAAATTACGTCACCCTACCAATCTCACAATCTGCGACGTATACTTGCCGAATAATGGACTGGAACACACAAGATATAGATGACTTGATAAAACAGCTACCTGTGCCTTTCCTGCTACTTGGCAATTTTAACGCCCATACCCCTTTATGGGGTTCAGGAAAGCAGGATAACGGGGGAAAAATGATAGGAGACCTATTAGATACATCGTAAATGATACTGCTAAATAGTGGCAAACCAACGTATTTTAATTCAAGGGCTAATAATTTTCTGCAATAGATTTAAGTTTATGCTCTCCACAAATAGGTACAAGATATGAATGGTGCCAAGTGGAAAATCTGCACAGAAGCGACCATTTCCCAATTATAATATCAACAATTAGCTCCAATTTCGCATGGGTACTCCCCAATAAGTGGAATCTAAAGAAAGCAAACTGGGAACAATACAAAAGCTTCATGCGTAGACCCACAGTGCAGCAGCAAACAAATGAATTGATATTCAACATTACAGAAATTATGTTACGAGCAGCAAACAAAGCGATACCTCAAGGTGGGACCAAAATAAACAGGCCCCCTGTTCCTTGGTGGAATTCATATGTGGCAACTGTCATTAAAAACAGAAAACTGGCATTAAAATCCTTCATTCAATACCCCACGATACGAAATCTTACTAACTTTAAACAAAAAAGGGCTGTAGCAAGAAAAACAATTTTAGATGCTAAGAGAAAATCGTGGGCAAAGTATGTGTCATGTATTACATCGAAAACACCAGTAACTGATGTCTGGAACAAAATTAAAATAATTTCTGGAAGAGCTAAACCAAGAAATCCTATCAAACTAGAGGAACATGGTGTTATAATAACAGAACTAGTTCATCAGAGAATTACGAGGAGTCCTTTATACAAGATAAAAATTCCAGAGAAATTCCATTAGACTTCTCCGAAGAAGAAACTAGCGAATATAATGCTCCATATACAAGTGAAGAGGTCACTTCTGAGCTAAGTACAGTAAACGATTCTTCGCCTTGAATGGATACAGCATGGTAAAAAACCTACCTAGCACGGTGTTAGAAGATATGCTAAAGATATTCAATAAAGTATGGACAGAAGGCACTTACCCTGCTTGTTGGAAGACGTCCATTATAGTGCCTATATTAAAAGTAGGAAAAGATCCTCTTCAAACAGGCAGTTACCGCTCTATAGCGCTAACTAGTTGCTTGGGGAAAATCTTAGAAAGGATGGTGAACAAAAGGCTAATGCAGCACTTAGAAAAGCTCAAACTTTTAAATGACTATCAATCTGGCTTTCGTAAGGGGTATTCTACAAGAGACAACATGCTGTGTTTAACTACGGCTATACAAAATACTTTTGGCATAGGTTATCATAGAACAGCTGTGTTTTTTGGTTTGCAAAATGCATACGACCTAGTATGGCGATATGGAGTCGTACAGAAAACACACAGGCTAGGTATTCGTGGAAATATGATAAAATTTATTGCATCTTTCTTAGCAGATCGCTATGTTCGGGTGAGGGTAGGAAACTACCTATCGGAAAAATACAATTTAAAAACAGGTACCACCAGGGATCGCCACTCAGCGTCACATTATTCTTAATATCTGTCAACGACTTAACGAAAGCACTAGAATCCTCAATTAGCCGATGCATCTATGTTGATGACCTAGTTATTTACTCTCATTCTGAAGGCGGCTTGACGAATAACGCAATGATGCAAAAAGCAATAAACTCCGTAATCCAGGAGACAGAGAACGTAGGCTTTAAGATGTCACCTTTAAAAACAAAATGCTTACACTTCTGTACGCTACGACATCCACATTACCCTCCAAACTTGTACTTAAAGGATCGGCGAGTCAAAGTAGTAACGCATCACAAGTTTGTAGGATTAATCTTTGACCAATCACTTTCTTGGAAGTTACATATATAGTCCATAACCCAAAAAGCACGCAAATCTATCAACCTCATGAAGTGCCTAGCAAATCTATCAACCTCGTGAAGTGCCTAGCAAATCTGAACTGGGGCGCGGATAGAGAAATACTTTTAGGTGTTTACAAAGCGCTAATCTTATCAGTCTTCGATTATGGTTCAATCGTCTATAGTTCGACAGCAACATCCAATCTGAAACAATTAGACATTATCCAAAACGTATGTATACGATATGTAATAGGGGCATTTCCAACTAGTCCTGTAAGTAGTCTACACGTGGAGTCAGGAATACTACCAATAAAGTATAGGAGGTTGTGGTTGGCAGTAAAATATGGGAAGCATATTCAACAAAATCCAAATCACTTCATACATACAATATTATTTAAGCCATACTCGCCCAACCTAATGAGAAAATTTAATCAACTGATTAATACTCGGCTAAAGGAATCTGTTTGTGCACTCAATTTAAGCTTAACAGCAATGCTCAATGATAATAAAATAAAAAATAGTACATGGGACAAATGGCGAGAAGAATGGGAAGAACAAAATAGATTTTTAAAAAGACACATGCCAATCGCACAGGCTAGACAACCATTCCCACAAATGCCTAGAAGATACAGTGTAATCCTGACACGAATACGAATTGGGCATACAAAAATTACTCACTCGTATATCCTAAACAAAACACAGCGACCAACATGTGACAGATGTAATAAAATGTTAACAATACGACACATATTTGAAGATTGTAACAAATATAAAGAAATAAGAGAACGGTCAAACTTAAGCAATAGCGTACAGAGCGATTTTCAGATAACAACCGAAAACACAAAAAACATATTAAGATTTCTTAAAGAGACAAACCTACTGAGTGAAATATAGAGGCATGTAAAAAGCATGTAAACACTTACAAGGCCAATAACCTAGCCGTTAAAAACCTACAAAATAATAATAATAATAATAATAGTAATAATAGCTGCCTCGGTGGTGGAATGGTTAGAGTGCTTGCCTTTCACCCGAACGACGCGGGTTCAAACCTGTCCGAGGTAGTCGTTTTTCTAAAAAAACCAAAGCACTCCTTCTCCTCGGATAGGAAGTAAAACTGTATGTCCCGTGGCAATACGATGATTGACACGTTAAAGATCCCTTACTAAAGGTGGACTTCCTTTAGTAGGTCAAAATTCTAGTGACGGGTAGTGCTAATAACCATTAGTAGTTTTAAAATAACTAGTCATAAGCTATATTACATTGTTCAATATTTGGTTTAAACTTCTATACAGCATAAAGATTGATATAACATATTGCTGGATTAAATCATAACCAAAATTATTAACTAACAGCGTATTCTTTATTTACTAAATAAAAATGCCTTCAACTACAACAGAAGGCTCATAATGCATTATCGAACATAATGTTTAGTCTAAAATATACACGTGTAGTGTGAAACAATGTGATACTCTCATATCACAAGCTTCTGTTTTATATTTGAGACGCAATTGACACAATCATTAATTCACTAAAATTATTAACCTACTAAATGTTGAATGTGTCAAATAATCTCTTGCACCATCGATAAACGGTATTTTCCATTTTACTTCATTATTTCGTTCACTTCTCTAAAATGAAAATTATAATTTGGTGGAATGTCAATGTGTTTAAAAGTTTCTTTAAATAACATTATCAATACATGTTCACCCAAATTCATACTTTAAAGTACCTAAAAATTCAGGTGGATGCTAGATTAATAGAACAAATTGGCTTGAACTCCCAATTATGTGCTGTTACTACAACTAATGTAGTATATATGTGCTTTATACTTCAAACCAACATTAAGAATGTATCTCTTTTACAAAATGTTAATCATCACATACAATCGTAATAATATATAATTTTTTAACATTGACTTCATTCAACACAATACAGAGGTTAACTCAGTGAAACTAAACTACTTCAGGGTTACCAAACCGAGAACTTTTAACTTTCCTTAAACTTATTGATATATATATATATATATATATATATATATATATATATATATATATATGTTGAGATGATTTAAATTACATTAGTATAGCTATGTAAGTCACATAGTGAATAATTTCATTAATTTGTACAAATGGTACATTTCGTTATATATAATATTAGATAAGAATGATTGATTAACATTGAGATGGATGTAAATTTAAATAATTCATAATAAAATGTTAAAATAATTATAATCGACAACATATTACATTTAAGTATAGGGTATGTTAGTTATCGTAATGTATTAAATCAAATTCAATTTTAGTTAGTAGGTTTATTTAAGCATAATGTTCCCTAAAGACATGAGGTATAGGCTGTAGATAACAAATATGATGTTAAAATTAGGATTAGGCATAAATCAATGTCACAATTTCAATGTACGCAGCCAAGAATTATGAAAACGTTCGTGTTAGTGCGATAAACGTATATAAGTGCTAAACTTACTTAAAAACAGAATAAATACATTGGTGATTAACTATATAACATAAACAAGCCAGTAGTTCTGGAATTATTGTGATTAATCAACATTTACAGACCTTAAATTAGTGATTTGCAACAATTCGACACAAGTCTCATAAGAACAAATAAACCTATAAAAGTGTGAGAATAAATTAAATTAAGACATAAACATTAAGAATAAACACTTTCACAAACATTTAAAGTGCTTAAAAGTGTCAAATTATAATATTACTTTGAGGTTATGTCGTTTCCTCACACAAAAATTATGTAAAAATTGTTATAGATCGGGACAATTGGATCAGAATAAATTATAAGAGGTAAAAATGGTAAAGTAGCCTCAATTTCAAGTCACAATTCACTATATTTGTGACTATTTTGCCAAATTTAGTTTCTAAGGGTGTTTGAAAATTTCAAATAATTTTCCTTTCAAATTGGCCCTAGGCATTTAAAAGATGAATATTTATATGTATTAGCATCCCATATTCATGTGGAAATCAATTCCAGGCCTGTAAAGTACATAAAATTAGCTTAAAATCAATAAATCAATGTAAAAATCAACATGGTTAATAATTGGAGGAATTAGTTCGTGTTTGGATTTAATTTTTAGGAAAAATTATGAGGATTCCGAATATCTTGTTAGTTTTAAGATAGGTTTAAGGTGGCAAAAGTTATGAGCTTTTGAAATTAAATTGTAATTTAAGAAATGCTTTAGCCAGTTAGAATTGAGGAAACATTGGATGTAACTGTTGATAACAATCGAAGATTTTGGTTTCTACGCTTTGCATATAAATACAGTTTTTCTCTGTTCCAACAGCTTGCTAAAGCAAGATGTTGCCAAATTTTTCTTGAAAACATTTTAAACAAAATAACGTCACTTTCGATAAAAATAAAGTGCGGTTTTTGTATCGGCAGTGTTAAAAACAAGTGATTTGTCGGTAAATAATTTAAATTAAGGTTAGTTTACCTTTTTAAAATAAAAATAGGTTGTTATCGATAGCGAGTGAAAATATTTCCGCAGATTCGACATTGTTTTTAAAATTTACGTTTGTTATGGATATTTAATTGTGTTTTCTTCGTGTTATTATCATTATACATTTTATTTATTGGAAGCGTGTTTAATTTAAAATAACCTTCAAACTATTCATGCATTTCAAAATTTATTTTGAAATAAAAATAATAAGTGTGATGATCCTAAAAATAAAGATTCATCAATATGAAGAAACATTAGTGAAACTCACGTAAACGTATAAGCATTTTAAATTAGAAGCAAATTTGGATGTTCAAGAAGCAGAGTTGGAGTTCGAAGGAGCTGTTTTCTACGATCAACTTCATCATCAGTCAAGAAGATAAGGAGGACATTTATGTGAGTGTTATGACTTTGTACTTTATTGTTGACATTGATATTTTCATTGTTGTGTTCATGATTTCCATATTTTGTAATAAACATGATGTGCGACAACGTTCATGTCCAAAGGAACATTAATTGAGCTAAAATTAAATGATTATTAGAATATTGAATAAATTCAAACATATTTATACTTACATGTATGGCGTATTTCTTTTTGCTTGTAATCAAAAGTCACATGAATGCGTATTCACAGCACATGCCCAAGTATACATTTGAAGAATTTTTGTTATATACAGGGAGTTGCACCTATATTGATGCAAATTAAAAATTATAATTCAATTTCTTTGAATAATTTAGATATAATAAAATATAAATGGGCGATAACTCAATGTGTATTAATCACATTACCTATAATTATAATATTCAAAATCATTACATGAATCAACAAAATAATAATTTACTTTGTCATATAAATTTAAAGTCTCTTCTAAATTTTGAACCCTGTAGGAAATGTGGATTGCCTGTTTGGTACGACAAGTGGAGATTTGTACTGCATACTGATGATGTGAATGAGCGAACCGAGTGTTCCTCGCAAAGATAGCCGGAGATGGTATCAAAGAATGTAATTCACCAGCACAATAGCCGTTGTAATAACGATAATACAAAGAAAGGACTGAAACCGTCCTTCTATGCTCAAGGGACTGTATGTGAGAAGTTAAGGACGGGTCATTTATAAGCCTAATCGCCCTCTTTTGAGTACGATCAACGATATCGAGAGCGTATTGGGGAGCACTAACCTAAAGGTGAGAATTATATTTCAGATGAAGCCGAATTTGGCCCTTATACAGCAGAAGGAGTTGTCGAGAGGTAAAGTACTGCTTAGATCTGTACAAAAAGTTTATTTTACGAGCAGCTGTTTTGGTAGCTGATAGAAGATGGTCAACCCATGAGAGATTTGAAGATACAGTCATACCCAACAGAGTAATAGAGTCTGAAAACTTAAGAACTGAGCCATTCATACTTACAACAGGAAATGATCGATCTTTTTTGGCGGACATAAGGCAACACTGAGTTTTGTTAGCATTAAATTTAACTAGATTATTGCTTCCCCATTCGAGAATACGTTGAATGTCTTTGTTAATTCAATTTGCCATTTCAGCTTTAATTTCTTGATTTGACATAGAAGGTGGATTATCACTATGAGTAGACTGAGATAAACTACAGTGAAGAGTGCTATCGTCAGCAAAGCAATGGATGGGGTTAGTTGTTGAAGAAATAAGGTCGTTTATGTACAGCAGAAAAGTGTGGGCGCTATAACGGATCCCTGTGGTACGCCCGCGTTAACGCTAACTTCTTTTGAAAAAGAACGATCAACTACGACACGTATTCGTCTTTTATCAAGGGAACTAGAAAGCCAGTTGATGAGCGTATCATTTAACCCAAACGAGGTGAGTTTGGCGAGTAAACACTTATGCCAAACTTGGTCAAATGCCTTTGAGATATCTAAAGCGACTACAACTGTTTCACCGGACTGCTCTACTGTATTGTTCCAAACTTGGGTCACATATGAAAGAAGATCGCCTGTTGAACGACTTTGCCTAAACCCATATTGGTGGTCACTAAGGAGTTTGTTAGTTTCAAGGAACGTGAGCAGTTGCTGATTGATGGCTTTTTCCATGATTTTAGACAAAATGTAAGTGATGGCAATTGGTCTGTAATTTGAGGGATCGGTCTTATCACCTTTTTTGGGAATAGGTTGAACATTTGCTAACTTCCATGATGAAGGGAATTCCCCAGAAGATATAGAGATCGTATAGAGCTTAGATAGGACTGGTACTAGTTCGGGGAACATTTCTTTAAGACAATAGCTGGGGTACCGTCTGGGCCAGTCGCCTTATTGAGATCAAGCCTACTGATGATCGATTCCAAGAGCTTGTGCCGAAAATGAATTGGTTTCATAACGTATGAAGAAGAGTTGTCTAGGGCACATCTTTTCCATAATCATTGAGACACGAGTTTGATGCAAACAAATCCACAAAAACGTTGGCTTTGTCTACAGAATCAGCAACTACCGATCCGTCAATATATGTCAGGGGCGAAATGAAGATGTTAGAAAGTTTTACTAATGGCTTTTGCTAATGACCAAAATTTACGACTGCCTAAAGGAGATGTAGCTAGTTCATTGCATTTTCGTTGTTCGAACAACTTTTTACTTTAGTGATGACACTTTTGCAGATATTTCTAGCACCAACGTATTCGACATGACTGTCAACCGATTTATTAGATTTACATTTAATGTAACATTTATTTTTTAAAGATATTGCATCAGAACAAGCCTTATTGAACCAGGGTTGGGAACGTGAATGACCTACACGGTACTGTTTTTTCGGAATGTATAACTATTTACAAATAATCGTTACTAAAACTTCTATAAACGGGGAATAATAAGGAAAACAATCTAAATTACGGAATAATAATTCACAAACAAAACAAACTAAAGCTCGCCACACACACCATCCCTAAAGGTCGCAACACACGTAACACAAATTTATCTATAAAACTCAACTTGACAACAACAAAAATATGTATACACGGAATCTAACTAGGTGAATAAAACTACAAACAAAATTACCAATACGTATACAGGGTGTTCAAAATACCCTGACAAGCATAAAGATGATATAACATATTGCTGGATTAAATCATAACCAAAATTATTAACTAACAGCGTATTCTTTATTTACTAAATAAAATGCCTTCAACTACAACAGAAGGCTCGTAATGCATTATCGAACATAATGTTTAGTCTAAAATATACACATGTGTAGTGTGAAACAATGTGATACTCTCATATCACAAGCTTCTGTTTTATATTTGAGACGCAATTGGCACAATCATTAAGTCAATATGTTTAAAAGTTTCTTCAAATAACATTATCAATACATGTTCACCCAAATTCATACTTGAAAGTACCTAAAATTCAGATGGATGCTAGATTAATAGAACAAATTGGCTTGAACTCCCAATTATGTGCTGTTACTACAACTAATGTAGTGTATATGTGCTTTATACTTCAAACCAACATTAAGAATGTATCTCTTTTACAAAATGTTAATCATCACCATACAATCGTAATAATATATAATAATTTTTAACATTGACTTCATTCAACACAATACAGAGGTTAACTCAGTGAAACTAAACTACTTCAGGGTTACCAAACCGAGAACTTTTAATTTTCCTTAAACTGATTGATGACATGAATATATATATATATATATATATATATATATATATATATATATATATATATATATATATTAGCAGTACCCGGCGCGACTTGCTGCGCTCAAATATAAAACACATTTTCCGTCTCCCTCTCCCTCCCATGTCAAGAAAAACAAATTTATCCAATAGGGATATCGACAATTGCTTTTTAAGCAGCATTACAAAAATATTAACACATATAATCATGAAAACTATAGACTTTTTATATATTATATAGAAGAGATCTATCTTAATAGTTTTCCTATCAGCGAAGTTCAGCGGACAGTATTTGGAGGGGTGGCCGAATTTTTCAAGTGCCTTTACAGAAATACTAATACATATAATGATAAATACTATACACATAAACCTTGGTATTGAGGCCTTCTAACACAAACAACAGCTGAGTTGGCAGATATGAGAGATGATAGTGTTAGCGGAAAGTTTCACATTTCAATGATTTATCTATACAATATTAAATTAAAAATTTAAGCAAGTTAAAGAAAATAAAATTTGCCTCTTTGTAATATTCGGAAATTTTAATTCTTTACTTGGGGAATGTTGAGATGATATTAATTAAGCTGAATATCATAGATACAGAGATATAAGCCCAGATTAAAAGAGACATTAAACATAAATTAATTACGTTGAATTTGAATAAACATATATGTAAAGCGCATAATGCATAAGTGCGAGTTAACTTAAAACTAAGTAGAAATGTGAATATATGACATGTTGTTAGCTAGTTAAACCAAATCTCACAAGTATAAAAGTGTTATCATAGCTGAACAGATTATTATAGTTTCCGAGCAGTTTCGGAGTAGTAAAAATATGTATTGTCATTTATAAAATACATATATCCCATTTGTATGATAATATTCTAGTCTAGTACCATAATATACTTCCATTCTAAAACAAAAAGAAATTAAATTGTATCAATCAATGTAAGAAGTGTAAAAGACGTGTTAAAGTTATGAAATCCGAACAAATTTTACAAGATTCATAGTGCTTATTAAGCTTAGAAGTGAAATTAAACATAGATTATGTTATGAACTTACTTAACAATGTGATTAGGAAGTGTTTCGACTTAAATGAACATTATAGATGTGATTTAAGCTTAAAAGTTGATAAACCAGGTTATGATGATTTTTAACGCAGTGCTTGAGATGGAATTTATTAACATGAACCATAAAAGTGTTTAAAACTGATGAGTTCTTATGTATTTCGGGTCAAGGAATCCAATTCTAATTGTAGTTTTCCTGTTGGAATTAGAATAAGTTAGTTATAAGTAAATTTGTGAATGAAAATTTGCATATTTTTCATGATTTACATAGAACAATAATTTTTAAAGGAAATATGTAATTTGAGGTGCCTGTGGAAAGGAAGTTTTCCATAGAATTCAAAAATGATTATATTTTTAAGATCTGCCCACGTATAAGAAAGTGATCAGTAAAAATAATAATTTGTAAATTTCTGAAAAATGATTAATCAATGAAAATTAAGGAGTGTTATGTTTGTATTGGCAATATTTGCTAAGGTGATGGGTTGTTTTTCAGACTCTATATAAGGAAGTGGCAGAAATTTTTATATCTTATCTTGTAACTTTCCAAAGTGTGAACATTTCACTCCATGATTGAAAATTTAACATCGTCCATGTGGTTCGTGAACCTTAAAAATTTTATATTATTAAGCAAATGAAAATTAAAATTTCCAATTAAAATAAGGTTAACGTAATTATTATTCCGGATGATGTGTATCGTTGTATAAGTGAATGTAAATCGGTGTATTTCAATTATTTCATTACAATTAAAATTTATTTTAACAGAATTGCCTTTGTATTATTATTTGAGTTGAAGTTAAAATTTGAAAGTGCAAGTAATAATAATTAGAATGCTGATAAAAGTTGTGGTATTCTCGAATATAAAAACCTGAAAGTAAATTATTATATTTATGAATATAATAAATAAATTAAAGTGCTTATGGAAAAGTGACAGAGCAGATATTTATGCAGTATACCTATGTATATTGGTGCTGTAGAGACCTTCCACCGATGGAGCAAATATTGATGCAGCATATGCACAACTTGCCGATGCTGTAGATCTTCCACCGATGGATCAATAATATTGGAATTTGAATTACATTTGAATTGGAAATTGCACCAGCTGTAATAAAGGAACATTAACGTGAGTCTATGAATCTTACTTTTTTATTCGAAGGTTTCGTTAAATTTTATTAAAATTTATTTATGTGTATTTATGTACCTAAAGGATACAAGTGAATTATTTAAAAAGGAAAAAATACCCAAATTAAATTAGTAGTATTGTTTGGTTATGATATTACACATACACGTATTTTAAGGTCAACGAAATTCACATGCGCACAACATGTACTATATTTTGAGATGATACAAGGTGTTTTAATAAAAGTAAAATTTATACAATTCCAGATTTAATTAAAATCACGATTGAATTTATTGTAAAAAAGAACCTTACATAAATATTTAATGTTTTTCTTTTTATACTGAGCTATATTGAACCCTATCCCCTGTAGATGCTAGTCGAGGCAAATTATTTTAATAAAATTAACAAAAATTATCATATTAAATTGATGGCACAACGTGCCGAAGTTGCAGTAAATTACATTACGATTGACTAATACTGTTAATCTCATTATTTCATTTAATTCAAATGTGGTAAAAATTAAAAATTAATTATTTCAGTACGATACAATTTATATCAGTACACAATTATAGTATATTATAGTATATAAGATCTATATACTCATCGTAAATACACTACATTCCAAATGAAATGCACCACTTAGTAATAATAATGCTATGAACTTGAAATTTTGGCAAAATAATGTTTCAGTATCATGTCGAAAACGATGGAAGTTTCAATGAAAAAGAACAAGTCATTATGTACTTAAAAAACCACTGTTAACATCAACTATCAACAATTTTTAATTATACATTTTAGAAATCCAGTCGCTTAGTGTCAATTTTTTGTTGTTTAACTGGCACATTTATTCTGAAAAAATGCCCCCAGTAAGACACCGACGAAACTTTGCCCAAATTTCAGATTTTGACAGGGGTAGAATTATCGACTTGAAAGAAGCAGGTTTGTCATTTCGAGAAATCGGCAGAATACTTAATAGAGCCCACACCCACACCACGGTGGCCCGCATTTGGTCTGCTTGGCCTGAAGAAGGCATTTTTAACGACCTCGTCCCAGTGGAAGAACACCACGCAGCACCAATGATCGTGAAGAACGACTTCTTAGGCGGATGGCCACAAGAGATCGGTTTCAGTCAACAAGGTCTGTTGCGGTGAACTGGACAGGAGCTATTGGTCGTCACCTATCAATGTCAACAATTTACAGGAGAATTAAGTCTTTTGGCTTACATTCGTGTTATCCGTACCGACGACCCCAGGTAACTCAAGCGCATAAGACTGCTAGATTGGCATGGTGTCAAGAGCGGCAGGACTGGGGCCTTCAATGGAATAACATCGTCTTCAGCGACGAATCGCGTTTTTGTTTGTGGCGAAATGATGGTCGTCAGAAGGTGCGGCGGTTTCGAGGAGAACGTCGAAATTTAGAGTTTGTTGAACGACGACCCATAGGCTTAACACCTGGAGTCATGGTTTGGGGCGCCATACGTGTTTGTGGAAGATCTCCTCTTGTGTTCATTCTAGGCACATTAAGTGCTCAGCGTTACATTGATAATGTTTTGGAGCCAGTGGTAGTACCGTTAATGCAGACGTTGCCAAATGGTATTTTGCAACAAGACAATGCTAGACCACATACCGCACATGTTACAAGAAGGTTTCTAGATCAAGTGCAGCTACTAGTATTTCCTTGGCCTGCGCGATCGCCCGATCTTTCGCCTATTGAACATGTATGGGACATGATGAGTCGAAGACTAAGGCAACTACCAAGGCCCCCAAACAACTTGGATGAATTACGAGACCATCTACAGGTAGCCTGGGATGAAATTCTTCAGGAGGATATAGACCATCTCATAGAAAGCATGCTTTGGAGAGTGAACGCCTGCGTTGCTGTGCGTGGCGATGCTACACACTATTAACATTTTCTTGTTAACTGTTAATATTTTGCCATAAAAATTTCATCATCTTATACATATTAATAAAGCATTATTTTACCATACTTTCAAGATCACAGCATTATTATTTCTAAGTGGTGCATTTCATTTGAAAGGTAGTGTATATTTACGGCACCACAGACGTGGGGCGAGATGTTAATAGGAATATTTTGTGTGTGTGTGTGTGTGTGTGTGTGTTTGTGCGCGTGTGCGGTGCGTGTGCGTGTGCGTGGTGCGTGGTGCGTGCTGTGCGTGGTGTGTGTGTGTGTGTGTGTGTGTGTGTGTGTGTGTGTGTGTGTGTGTAACGTCACCGTATTACATAATGGAAATTTTACGCATATAGTAGAGAGGATAGTTATTGGTGTGTTACATACAGGGTGTTTCTAAATTGATGCGAACGAATTCAGTAGGTTTTTGCCCGTATGAAATTATGATGAGTCTTTCCTATAACAAAATTTCCTCAGCCCACCCCTTCCGAGATATTACCCCTAAAAGGTGGTGAGTAAAACTGAGTTTTATTTTTTCTTCAAATTTAAGTAAAGATGGAAACTTAAAATTTCCGTGCACTCTCAAAGGACTAACCACCGGTATTCTTTCAGCATTTATTATGAATTTTATTTTGTTTTTGCATTTTACATCTTGACTGTTTTACATTCTCAATACGTAGTTTATTATGTAATCAGGAATAAAAACCATAGTACTGTATCTTTTTTTCTTCGAATCTATTGATTCTAGGAAGAAACTATAAGATTAAGAAATGTTTTTAAATAAACAGGAATTTTAAGTGACATTTTTATTTCACAAAGCTCAATCTCAAAAAAAAGATTTGATATTAAATAAGGTAGGGGTTGCTAATTTTATCCTCTTATAATGTAACAGGAATGTTGAAAAAATACCAGTGGTTAGTCTTTTGCGGGTTCACGGAAATTACAAAATTTCAAGTTTCCATATTTACTTAAATTTGAGAAAAAAAAATGCTATCTCGGGAGGGGGTGGGCTGAGGAAATTTTGTTATAGGAAAGACCCTTCATAATTTCATACGGGCAATCACCTCCTGATTTTTTTTCGCATGAATTTAGAAACACCCTGTATATAGGAGTAAAAGATATATTGCAGTGTATTATTTCAAAAAGAAACACTATATGTAGGACTAATTATATCAATATAGTACCATTTTCACTCTGATCACTCAATTTCTATTGGATTATATAAACAATAATATTGGTGGAAGTTCTAGGTACACTGTGAGCATATTGTAAAACAAACTCCTCACTCTGATAATTGCACAAAAACCCGTCTTACCGATTTCGGAAGCATGATTTCGTTTTCTTGTAGCCATTCTATTGCTAGTTGTTTGGACCAATCGGAATTTTTGAATTTTCTTTGCTATTCGAAAAGGGTTTGGGGCCATTGTCTTTATGTTGGTAATTCGTTTTACACTATTTTTTCAAGTTTTTAGATACAAAGCATCTGAGCACGGTCTTGCCATTATTTTGATTGACAATAAACACATTTGATGAAAAAGGCTTGCAGTAGACGCTATAAACTTGTCATTTTTTTTAATGAACATTGGTTTTTTGGAATATAGGTTAAAGCATTTAGCAATAGCTGTTGGACCGCCGCCGCAATTTTTATTTTACAGGCTTAAATAGACGAGGGCTTTAAAAGACCAAACTCTATATCGCCCCTTTTGTTAACCTCCACATAGATAACGTGTTTGAAACGAACTTTACTTATCTTAGAAAATTACATTGGCTAAAAAATTTAAATAATGGTCTTAATCTCTTGAATTCTATTGAAAAATTGAAGTTGTTCAGAACTGTCGCGTAAGACAGAAAATCTTCTCTTTCAATTTAGATATTCAGCACGTCTCTAGAATTACTATAATGAATCGCAAATTGAATAATCCTTAAGAAAAATGTTCTTTAGAGGTATAACAATTGTACAACGAATAATACTTGAATAATTCGTTTATTTCAACTACTATACCAAAAAAAAAATAGGAACCGTTTCTTTTAAAGTAACAAATGTATAAATTTACGCTTCAACTCTACATTTATTCATTCTGTTAGAGTTCCAAATATTATAAAAATAAATACTATTGTAAATATGAACAATTAAACGGCTGCCTAATCTCTTTAATTCCAATTTATACATTAGTCAATGTTTTGCAGAGGATTAATGCTGGCTGAAGACGTTACAATTTAAATGGAACGTAGAAATTGGAAATATACAAATTATTGCAAAACAGTTATTTAAAGGAATATATTTGAATGGAAACTGTTTTAACAAAAACAAAGTGTTGGGTGTAGTGAAATTTACTAGGATTAACTGATATTTTGAACTCGACATTCTTACAAATAAACTATGCGGAAGGAAGTAGAAAAAAGTCTACCTGTAATGACTATAACAATGTATTGTGCTTATAATGAGTTCAGTATTTATAGTAAATATTCGTTAAAACAATGTCCATGGTGATGAAAGACTTTCCTCCTTTTAAAGCACTAAACATATTTATATAGTTACAGTTAAGCACTAAATATGAAGCGTTTCAACATTTTTATAGAGGCAAATCATTGATTAAAGAACAGAATGTGGACTGCCATCTGGATATCGTCCACGTCAGTGCTGGGCCTCATTTTCACTTAAAAGCGTATTTAACATATAGTGATTTCTAATGGTTTACGTTTTATTCCGAATTGAGCTATCAAAGGTCGAAAACGAGGGGTTTTACAAATCGACTCACGTGTCGTGTCCGTATCCAACAGTGGGCAGTACGAGTATGTATACAGGGTGTGGGGCGAAGAGTTTTGATTAAAAGTAATGGCGGATACAGTTATGTTAAAAATCTGAAATTACGCAGTTGCAGGTTTTGGATGACGCTGAGTTCAAATATAATATTGTCCTGAATGTGGCACTTCCGATTATACCAGAAGTAGACGTCAACTTTGTTATTTTAAATAGAACCTTATATTTTTTATTTTATTTTCGAATTTTACATGAACTTCTAGATAAAATTTGTGCACAATGTCCTATACCAAAAATGAAGTATTTTCGAGAAATTTCGATTTTTTTTAATTTTGAAAAATCCTAGTCCACATGGAATAACGATATCTCCATTAATAACGAAGCTAGTGACGTGAAATTGTAACCAATAAACAACAAGCGCTGTGCCGTTAACTCCATATATCCATCTCATTGATATTTCATACAGGGTGTTTTAAACTTAAACATGCACAATTTAAATCATTTATAAGTTGCTTAGTTTAAATACAACACCCTGTATTTTATTACATTTTCCGCCGTATTTTTTAAGCCAATTCGTTTGGTATCAGTATTCCCTATACCTAAATCCAAGCACTTTTGAGATATTTCATTATCTTAGTTAAAACATAACAACACTTAATTATTTCAACATTAGTAAAGGGTAGGCCATGGCTCTCAAAGATTTGATAGTTAGAACGTTAATTATTTATGTTGTTTTGACAGTTTGCTTTAGCAGTTTGTATTTCATAGTAAATAATGGCAAATGTAGGATTTACTAATGATGATTTTTAAATCTTATTATTATTTACGGCGAGTGTAATAGAATTGTTGAACGAACTTGCCGTGTTTTTGGAGAAAGATATCCAAATCGACCAAATGCAACTGGTGATATTGTAAGAAGATTGCTTAAAACTGCCGTCAGTTTGGTCAATTTAAGACAAACATTAATAAAAATAAACCACTAGTGGGCAGTGACATAAACGAAATTAATGTTTTGGGTTATTTTACGACCTCTCCATTAGAGATTGTGAGAGAGATCTTACTTTGTTGACGAGAACAATTCATCGCATTTAAAAAAACACAAATGGAAACCATTTTCATATCATTTGGTGCAACACTTACAATTAATTGATCTTCCTCGAAGGGTAGAATTCTGTGAATGGTTTTAATGAAGACCCAAGAGGATGAAAACTTCATAAAAAGTTATATGGTGTGATGAAGCAAACTTTAGCAAAAATGGATTATTTAATCGACATAATTCCATTTTGGTCTAATGAAAATCCACATGTTAGTAGAGAACGTTATTTCCAAGATAGTTGGAGTTTTAATGTTTTTTGTGCAATAAAAGACGATAAAATTTTAGCATTAAAATTTTATGATGAAAATTTAAATGGTACAAGATATTGCCACATTTCACAAGAAGCTATACGACCGGCGTTACATACTCTAAGAAATGGAGAGGCGGCTTCAGCTTGGTATCAGCAAGATGGAGCACCTTCTCATAACTTTGGGCCTGTTGCTCAGCATCTTTATGACATGTTTGATGATAGATGGATTGCCAATCAGGGTCCGTTTCGTTGGCCAGCTCGCTCTCCTGATTTTGCTCCTCTAGATTTTGGTATTTGGGGTTACATTAAAAATCAGGTATTTTCCAAACCCGTTACGACAAAGGTAGATATGATGCAGAGTCTTACTTGTTTTAATTCTCTAACACCCGACCATATTTCCAGAACTACAAGACATAACTTCATGAAAAGGATTCATAAATGTTTAGAAGTAGATGGTGCTAATTTTGAACACTTATTATAAAACTTTATTTGTTTATTATTACATTTAGTTATTTTTGTTTGTAAGTTATCTAATTAATTAATACAAAATACCTAGTCAACGTTTTTAATGATATCCACAATTAATAATCCTTTCAGGCTATTGGTTACTTTTCAGAATTAATAACTTATGAAAAAATAACAAAATATCACCTCTACCCTTTACTAATGTTGAAATAATTAAGTGTTGTTATAATAAGATAATGAAATATTTCAAAAGTGGTTGGATTTAGGTATAGGGAATACTGATATCAAACGAATTGGCTTAAAAAATACAGCGGAAAATGTAATAAAATACAGGGTGTTCTATTTAAAGTAAGCAACTTATAAATGATTTAAATTGTGCATGTTGGCGGCTAAGTTTAAAACACCCTGTATGAAATATCAATGAGATGGATATATGGAGTTAACGGGGAGCACTTGTTGTTTATTGGTTACAATTTCACGTCACTAGCTTCGTTATTAATGGAGATATCGTTATTCAATGTGGACTAGGATTTTTCAAAATTAAAAACAAATCGAAATATCTCAAAATACTTCATTTTTGGTATAGGACATTGTGCAAAATTTTATCTAGAATTCATGTAAAATTCGAAAATAAAGTTATGCTTTTATTTCTCCCATAATGACTACTTCTACATTTTAGACTTTTCATATGGTCAATTATGGAATTCATTATTTCATTATCGGCAACGGTTGCTCTAGAACCACCTCTTCGTTCAGGTCTAGACGTGCCTTCCTTCAAAAAATAAGCACCAATAGCTTTTATCCTGAATTGCGAAAGTTGAGTAACTGATTGAAACGAACTTGCACATACTCGTACAGAGGAACCATCGATTTTACGAATAAAATAATCATTGCGTTGTCGTTTAATAGGATTATCAGATCGTGGGCGGTGACGTTTTGGATGTTGAGGCATTATACATTTTATAACAAAATTGTTTTGATCTGCAGCCGATTCATGCAAGTACAGCTTGTTGAAAACTCTGAAATAAATCATGCGTAAGCCTAAGTAAATATTAAATAACACGCAAACTAACCTTGTATATCTTGACTCAGCTCATTTGCTTGACATAACTTTGAACTCTGATGGACGCATGAAATTTTGGGCTGTTTACCAGCTACACTATTACATTCAACAGATCTTATTTTCTTTTCCAGCCACTTTTATTCTCCCTTTTCGCCTACCTCTTACAGAAGGGTCACTTCTACATTATAATCACCTAACATACTTAACTATTTACTATTTTTTCTTGAGCTAATACAAATCACAATTAGCGTAACAAACACGAGACTATATAGATCACACGAAGTGAGTAAATATTAGTCATGCTTGTAGGTTGTTGATCAGCTGACAATAACATTAATGGTTAAACGCATGAGCAGGGACTTAGTTAGTTTTGGAATATTAATGTGTGTGGACTTAAAATAGTTTTGGAATAAATCCTAAGCAAATGTATATAATTCGAATGGGACTTCAACGACTTTTGCAAAATATTAATGTACCGGGGACTTGGTATAGTTTTGTACTATAAAATAGCAAGCAAATGTCAATTTTCACTTTTGTGGACTTGGGCGGTTTTGGAATAACGCTCTTCAAATGGACTCACGTGTCGTGTCCGTATCCAATAGTGGGCAGTACGAGTATGTATACAGGGTGTGGCGCGACGAGTTTTGATTAAAAGTAATGGCGGATACAGTTATGTTAAAAATCTGAAATTACGCAGTTGCAGGTTTTGGATGACGCTGAGTTCAAATATAATATTGGCATGAATGTGGCACTTCCGATTATACACATTCACAATTTAAATCATTTATAAGTTGCTTACTTTAAATAGAACACCCTGTATTTTATTACATTTTCCGCTGTATTTTTTTAAGCCCATTCGTTTGATATCAGTATTCCCTATACCTAAATCCAACCACTTTTGAAATATTTCATTATCTTAGTTAAAACATAACAACACTTAATTATGTCAACATTAGCAAAGGGTAGAGGGTGATATTTTGTTATTTATTCATAAGTTATTAATTCTGAAAAGTAACCAATAGCCTGAAAGGATTATTAATTGTGGATATCATTAAAAACGTTGACTAGATATTTTGTATTAATTTAATTAGATAACTTACAAACAAATATAACTAAATGTAATATTAAACAAATAGTTTTATAATAAGTGTTCAAAATTAGCACCATCTACTTCTAAACATTTATGAATCTTTTTCATTAAGTTATGTATTGTAATTCTGGAAATATGGTCGGGTGTTAGAGAATTAAAAGCAAGTAAGAATCTCTGCATCATATCTTCCTTTGTCGTAACATTTTCCGCTGTATTTTTGAAGCCAATTCGTTTGGTATCGGTATTCCCTATACCTAGATCCAACCTGTTGTGAGATATTTCATTATCTTAGTTAAAACATAACAACACTTAATTATTTCAACATTAATAAAGGGTAGGCCATGGCTGTAGAACGTTAATTGTTTATGTTGTTTTGACAGTCTTCTTTGCCAGTTTGTATTTTATAGTAAATAATGGCAAATGTAGGATTTACTAATGATGATTTTTTAAATCTTATTATTATTTACGGCGAGTGTAATAGAATTGTTGAACGGACTTGCCATGTTGTTGCAGAAATATATCCAAATCGACCAAATGCAACTGGTGATATTGTAAGAAGATTGCTTAAAAACTGCCGTCAGTTTGGTCAATTTAAGACAAAAATTAATAAAAATAAACCACTAGTGGACAGTGACATAAACGAAATTAATGTTTTGGGTTATTTTACGGCCTCTCCAAATGCCTCCATTAGAGATTGTGAGAGAGATCTTATTTTGTCGATGAGAACAATTCATCGCATTTTAAAAAAACACAAATGGAAACCATTTTCATATCATTTGGTGCAACACTTACAATTAAGTGATCTTCCTCGAAGGGTAGAATTCTGTGAATGGTTTTTAATGAAGACCCAAGAGGATGAAAACTTCATAAAAAAAGTTATATGGTGTGATGAAGCAAAGTTTACCAAAAATGGATTATTTAATCGACATAATTCCCATTTTTGGTCTAATGAAAATCCACATGTTAGTAGAGAACATTATTTCCAAGATAGTTGGTGTTTTAATGTTTTTTGTGCAATAAAAGACGATAAAATTTTAGCATTAAAATTTTATGATGAAAATTTAAATGGTACAAGATATTGCCACATTTCACAAGAAGCTATACGACCGGCGTTACATACTCTAAGAAATGGAGAGGCGACTTCAGCTTGGTATCAGCAAGATGGAGCACCTCCTCATAACTTTGGCCCTGTTGCAAAGCATCTTTATGACATGTGTGATGATAGATGGATTGCCAATCAGGGTCCGTTTCGTTGGCCAGCTCGCTCTCCTGATTTTGCTCCTCTAGATTTTGGCATTTGGGGTTACATTAAAAATCAGGTATTTTCCAAACCCGTTACGACAAAGGTAGATATGATGCAGAGAGTCTTACTTGTTTTTAATTCTCTAACACCCGACCATATTTCCAGAATTGCAAGACATAACTTAATGAAAAGGATTCATAAATGTTTAGCAGTAGATGGTGCTAATTTTGAACTCTTATTATAAAACTTTATTTGTTTAATATTACATTTAGCTATTTTTGTTTGTAAGTTATCTAATTAAATTAATACAAAATACCTAGTCAACATTTTTAATGATATCCACAATTAATAATACTTTCAGGCTATTCGTTACTTTTCAGAATTAAGAACTTATGAAAAAATAACAAAATATCACCCTCTACCCTTTACTAATGTTGAAATAATTAAGTGTTGTTATGTTTTAACTAAGATAATGAAATATCTCAAACGTGGTTGGATTTAGGTATAGGGAATACTGATATCAAACGAATTGGCTTAAAAAAATACAGCGGAAAATGTAATAAAATACAGGGTGTTCTATTTAAAGTGAGCAACATATAAATGATTTAAATTGTGCATGTTGGCGCAAAGCAATATTTTGAGACCCTATTACTATGTTGGGAATGACTGTGTCTTTAAATCTATCATGGGTTTACCATCTTCTGTTAGCTGCTTCATGAAATAGGCTTTTTATACAGATCGAAGCAGTACTTTACCTCCCTGCAACTCTTTCTTCTGTATAAGGCTCAAATTCGACCTCAACTAGAATATAATTCTCACCTCTGGGTTTGCGCTCCACAATGCGTTCTCGATATCGTTGATGGTATTAAAAAAAAAAGCAATTAGGCTTATAAATGACCTTCTAACATACAGCCTCTTGAGCATAGAAGAATCGTTTCATTTTTTTCTTTGTATTTCGCTGCTGAATTACATTATTTGGTACTAACTCCGGTCACCTTTGCTAGAAATACTAGTTTCGCTCATTCACAAACTCAATGTGGAGTACAAATCATCAATGGTCGTACCAAACGGGCTCAATCCACATTCCTCTACATGACTCTAGAATGATCTCCCTAGTTCCTGATTTCCTCTCACTTAAGATATGAAAAAAATTAAGACATCCCTCGGCAACATAATATCCCCATATACATCCTCTTAAGCGTTCTTCGAAGCTTTAGCACAGTAGGCTAAAACTATCGTGTACCGACCCCAATTTTAATTAAAATAACTGATGTGGAACAACTCACGACCTTCTAACCTACATACTGGAAATTAAACGAAATGAAATTATTTTAATAATAATTTGTTTAGGATAGTTAAGCAACCTCTTATAATAGGTGAATTACGAAAATAGACGACATTGTAAAAGTAAAAACAAAACTCTATGTCAAACAGACGTTTAAAACTGCATGTCAGATAGAGGTTAATAGGCATCCAGATGCTAAACTAAAAAAATTACCAAAGCCGCTCGTTTCTGTAAAAATACAGTTTAAGGATTTGCAGTCATATTTATCTAATTTTTCACTTATTTCGCTTTATATTAAGAAACTTTATAAAGAACATGATGCAAAATTAAATTTTCTTTAAAAAATATGTCTACAGGTTTTCTTATAGAATTAAATATTATTCAGATATTGCAAAATTTGAACTGATAATTGTATTCTGCATTAGAATTTTTTTCTCGCATCGTATCAAAAAATTGCGTAGGACATAGTTAATCTATATGATTAAGATACGTATATTGGTGATTTTACATCTTTGAAATATACAGCTGTTTCAGAAGTATTTCATAAAGAGCAAAGCAACTCCTAATAAACCCCCCTCTCCGTCGGTCAATTTCTCCCACAATCTAATCAGCTCCAGGTGAAATGAAAACAAACTTAAGTACAATATTTTAAGTACGTCATTTCGTTCTGGAGTTACCGTGGGTATTAATATACATCCACAGATCCCCCTTCTACATACACACGTATAGGCACACGCACACGCACACACACACGCACACGTACACGCACACGCACACGCACACCCACACGCACGCGCACACACGCTCACACTCCCACGCTCACCGTGCACCACGAAAAATTTTTCAACGTTGACAAAATTGTTTACATCTTTAACAATTTTAATAGATATTACTACTGACGAAGATAACTGTAAGTGTTATCGAAACGTTTAGATTGTATAATTTAAAATACACCATTAAAAAACCCAAAAAAAAGGTAAGTATTTTATTATGTGTGATCAACATTTTCATAATAGTAACTTTTGACTAACAGAATTTCTTAAAGTCCAATGATCTGTTCATAAATACAATTTGATTGTTTAAAGTTTGTACCCCTGATTAATTTTATATGATTATTTAATACAAGTTAGTAGTTTGAGGATGTTGATCAATACAGCATTAATTTTGCATAATTTTTATATTTTCATTAACCAGGAACCATACACGAAGGGTATTGTTTATAGCCTATAAAATAAGTACACAAATTTCTTTTTGTACGCCTTCATAACAAGATTAGCTGTTCTTTACAACCAGATCATACTGAAATACATCTTTTCAGTTCATAATTCATAAATTTTTTTATAATGCAATATAAATTAGATTTTTAATACATGCTGCAAAATAATTGTATTATGCTAATATTGACGTTCTTTCTGATACGTATCATACGTATTAATTCTGAATGCATACACCATAATGATAATGATTTGGAACTTATCGACTAAAAGGTAAAGTACAATTAGGTATGTAGACAAAATTGTAATAGGCTGTAAATTCTTCGCGTCTTTGTTGCGCATCCATTCCACGAATTCATCAAATGCCTTTTAATTACTTTACGATATTTTCGGAACATTACTTGACTCACCTTCTTCTACTTTTTAAGAATTTCTTCGCACACATTCAAATATCTTAGGTCATATTTCACAAATGACACGTGGCTGTTTATTTATCAACAAATATAATTGACAGAAAACCATAGCAATCACTAGAGTGTTTCAAAGATTACTTTTGAAAATGTTTAATTGAACAAAATTGAAGGAGTTCAAAACTTGTTAAAACGCTCTCTAGTCGTCGATAAAATAGCATATGAAAATTTTTATGATGCAGGATTATAACATTGGTGAAATTTATCGTGTGTGCTCACTCATACGATAAATATGCACTGATGTCATAATCCGTGGTCCCTAGTTTCTTAATATACCTTTTACGTGTAATTTACAAAGGCCAAAGTAGCGTGCGAACGTTAACGCGCTATTCGATTTTAGGTGAAACAACAAAAACCTTTCTATTGTTTTTCTTAGTTAAAGATACTTGGGAAGTGATAATATGTTACACGATCAATCTCGTAAATAAAGCTGAAAACCGATAGAATAGGTCACAGTCGCCACTACGATGTGAATTTTTCGCTAATACGACCTGAACGTGATGTTACAAAACCACGAGTCATGGTAAAAAACTCAATAAGTGCCCACTCGCTAAGTTGCATTTCGTGAATCCTAATCAGTAAAGCCTTTTCTATCGCCCTGGTATATTCTACATAAACGCTTATTCTTACAAAACATGTAATAATAACCGAATAACATCAAACCAGTTTTGAAAATGCACTAAATCATGTATGGGACTTGTAATTTAATAAATATACATAATAAGCTTTGTTTTAATTTCTTTAATATGTTTATTATCGTAGTTATGATCAACGTGATTGTTTCAAAAGCATTAATTAATTTATTAAACTTTTGTGTTTTCTCCAAAACTGAATTAATTTATTAATACTATTTACAGTATTACCATTATGTGCAGTAGTACTTGATAATTTAAAATGTATTTCCAATTTTTGCTTGAAAATGTTTTTAATCCCATAATTAGTTGTTCATAAAATATTAATATGCATTAAACGTTTATTATTACTTGAAACTCCTTATCAAAGAAGTTTTTTCTTTTCAATACCAAACAAGAATAAAAGAAAATATGAACTGTAACTTTTGAAAATTAATATTCAGGATGAATTAATTCTCTGAAAGGAAAGTGCTTTGTCATAGGTAGTCACTAATAAACAAATTAATTCTAATAAATTAAATACATGTATTTAAAAAGTAATACGTCGTATTCTTTATATAAACCACGAGTGTGATTTCTTAGAAATAAAAAAAGACTTAAATCTCCTAGTTACCTATTTGAAACGCGACACAATGTACATACGAGGGCAGTTCGATAAGTCGGTGACTTTTTGAATTTCCCGCGTAGTATTTTAAATGCAACAGTACTCCCGTCAGCTGTCATCTATTAATAGAGTACTGTCAAATTTTGAGCAAGCTACGTTATTTAGTTTATGTTTGGCATTGAAAGCAGACCTGAATTTTAACTGAAATGCAAAAAAAGTGAATTTTTTGTGCTGATTAAGCATTATTTTTTGCGTAAACAAACCATCACGGAGACCAAGGGAAGCCTTGATAAATACTATGGGGATTCTGCACCATCAATTGCAATAGTTAAGAAGAGATTTACTGAGCTCCATTGTGGTTGTACCAGCACTTCGTTCAGGTTCAGGTCGCCCAAATTGGGAAAACGCTGGACTAAATGTATAGATCTAAAAGGATACTCCGCGTACATTTTAACTTTAGGTTTGGCTATTCAAAAGTTCTAATCTATTCTTTTTAATACATATTTGGATAGTTTATAGATAACACTCTTTTTTATTGAGTTAACTTTGGTGTTTGGTTTCTGAAGCAATCCTAAATAAGTTTCTGAATTAATTTTAAATCTTCGCTAGAAGGATCTTTAAAAGGAATTGTTCCACAAACAAAATAAAGTTTCTACTCGAGAGGCTGAGTATTCATTGTTTTCTTTGCATATTGCGGCTTTAAAGTATACCGTTCATACAAGTCATCACGAACAGCTCGCCTACCATATTAGAGGTATGTGAATCTATTATTTTGTTGCCTTTTCTAATGACTGATTTCAATTTTCAGCTTGAACGTTATTGGAACTTTCAGTTGCAATTTTCCTTTGGACTTTGCTTAAAAATTTCAGTTGACCTCGCAGTTACACTTGCAGTTATTGGTTATTGTCGTTACTGTTACATATTTTTTATACAACTGAAAGAAGTTTAAAGTATACCATCTGTACTTGAATATATTGTAACTTACCTAGAAATTCCATCTTCATACATATTTCGTTCATCTCGTAGAAGAATAACTTAAGTAGAATATCATCCATCATCGTATAAATCATCAAAAGGTCAGACGTTTTTAACAAACATGCGCACAGTAGTTTAGCTTTAGATATTTTCCATATGTTTTACATATTTAATTTGATATTGGTAATTGATTACATTTTCTTTTTTCTTAACATTCTTTCTCAAATTTCCTAAATTTTTGTTAGGACATAACAAGTATTCTGAATTTACATTATCATTTAGCATATTAACATTTTACGATTAGAAAAAAAAACCTGTTTTACCTTAGGAAGACCTCTCGAAATTAAAAAAATTATAAATTACTATAAAATCATTTCTTTCGTACATTTAACGTTTTACGAAATAATTTTGTTTAAACTTGTCGATATTTTCTTTTTGTTTTGTTTTCTTTAAATTTTTAAATTACCCAACGTATCTACGTTGTATGTTTATAAATTTACTTTTGTTTAATTGCGTACTTACCTCATTTTGGACGTGAATTACCAATTTATTTGTCTTTTGTTATAATTTATTTAATTTGAAACACGTTTTAATTTATATATGTATTTTCATGTGATATAATGATTATAGGTGTTGTTTTATCCCACAACACTCTTTTATTTTCTATAGTAGTTTCTCCTTTCTCATTTCCCACGGTTACCTACTCGCCTCTTTCTGGCATCGTTATTCAGGAGCTGGGGTAACGGTGAGTTCTGCTTTGGGAGCGGCTCCTGGCACCCTTTTTATCTCTATCGGAACTTTCTTGACCCCGCAAAACCGTCTGGTATTCTTTTTAAAAGAATTCTATACTTTTCACGTGCAGTTCAAGGTTTTCCAGATATTCACATGTGCTTTAGGGATCATATACAGTGCTTTTAAGGGATTAGTTATTACGTTACCAAAAACTTTCATTAACATAACTTATGTATAATTCTATTATGTTTAAAGAAGATCTTTACACTTATTCGAAAGGAAAATAAATGCCGTTGGTATGAGATTCCTGAGAAGGGCATGTGGTAAAACGAGAAGGGATAAGATAAAGAATGAGTATATAATGACGGAGTGTGGCGAGAAAAGACGATGATGGATAGATATAAAGGTAGTACATTACGTTAGTTTAGTCACATTGAGAGAATGAACAACGCAAGGTTAACGAAGCGAATATATGTGGGTGAGGTTAGAAGTAACACCAGGCCTGGTAGGCCACGTAAAACTAGACTGAATGTAGTAGAATGTATGATAAAAGAAAGAAAGATAAGGAGTTTTAAAAATAAAAGGACATGTCAGACACAATGCAAGAATCTTGCGTTAGTTAGGAGGTATGCAGAGATAGGAAGGCATGGAGAAAGATTGTGAATGAAAAATAAATAAGAGGCAGGGAAAAAGTATCTTTATTGGTGAATCAATCGTAAATAAAATCTGGTAGAACAGAGATATTTTAGTCATAACACTAAATATTTTAAAACGCTGAAAACGTGTAAATCCGTTGAAAACTTGACATCGATTTTATTCGCGAATAAAATACGTCAGGCTTCGCTCATAAGAAAATAACAAGTAATTTCATATTCTTTTCGTAGTTATGTAATACTTTGGTCAAAAATTTTTAAGATGTTTTAGCAGAATGAAATTTTAATTCGCTATGAACTGACTTGTAAATTAATTACTTAGCCCAATTAAATGTATCGCAAATGACAATTATTTTCAAAAATCCTTTTATCGAAAACGCAAAATGATCGACATCTGAATTTACTGCCTTCGACAAGTTACGTTTAAGGTACGTTTGAAGTCGAAGTAAAACCCTTCACAATCCATCTAAACCACACAAAGCCTTTGAATTAGATCCTTATAACTGAGTATATAATACTCAGTTAGGGCTAAAGTCAAAGGGCACGTCTTTACATTTTAAGATTTGTAAATACACTATTTTCACGAATTTATTTTCTGTAAATCCAAAAATCCAACACAGGCATACAAAATCGTCGTTTATTATAAAATTATAACTTTTTTTTACAAAAAATATATTTGTAACTTTGATCTATCTACGTCAATTAAAAAACTTGTTACTTTAAAGGAGCAGTATCAAATTTTAATACATATTAAAGAGAAGTTCATTTTAATATTAAAAATCAATACGTATAGAGTTGCACACGTGCCAATTGATGTATTTGTAAGATATTTTAAAATCTGCTTTTTCGTATAAAAGCAACTCAAAAAACCTTAGAAAATGAATCTCCGAACTTTTATTTATAAATACCATTTTTTGTCATTCAGCACTGATATTTGTTATGAATCTGAGTTATTTTAATTGGTAAGTTGTAATCTACTTATTTCTATTTATATTTTGTTTAGGTATTTCGAGGGCAAGCCATTATTCTTGAGAATGAAGAAATTAGGCAGGCCATGGAAAACAAAAAAATGCAGCCTTAGTAAGAGCAACTCATTACATGATATTTTCCGCTTCGTTTGCTAATTTAAAAATAGCATTTGAAAAGATAGTTTTAAGCGTCGCAAGGTAATGAAAAATGGAAGTAACCGAGAAGGTTTTCGTATAATGACATACTCTGACTTTAAGGAAGAGACAGTATGACTGGAAGAAAGTTTGGAATCAAGATTTTCGATTAGGCCCTTCATTAGCAACAATTTACCGATGGTACAAGGAATTATTTTTCAAAACGCATTTATAAACATCGTTAACAATTTGTCTTGCCCTTTCGATAAATGCAGTTGAGCCTGCACCTGCAACTTAAAACATCTGGTTGCGGGCCACCCTTAGTTAAAATCCTACCCAAATATGTCTTCCAAAAAAAAAAGAAATACAAACCATTCTGACATAACAATTATTATATAATAACTTTTAGTAATTATCTTTTGCTATCGCAACAACAATTTTAATCGGAATATTTTCAATGTATTCATCAAATTTTCGTAGTGTGCTACCTACAGTACAATTAGGAATGTAGACATGTAATTGTAATAGGCTGTAAATTCTTCTGCGTCTTTGTTGCGCACCATTCGACGAATTCATCAAATGCTTTTTTTAATTACTTTATGATATTTTCGGAACATTACTTGACTCACCTTCTTCTACTTTTTTAAGAATTTCTTCGCACACATTCAAATATCTTAGGTCGTATTTCACAAATGACGCGTGGCTATTTATTTATCAACAAATATAATTGGCAGAAAACCATAGTAATCATAGTGTTTCAAAGATTACTTTTAAAAATGTTTCATTGAACAAAATTGAAGGAGTTTAAAACTTGTTAAAACGCTCTCTAGTCGTCGATAAAATAGCATATGAAAATTTTTTATGATGCAGGATTATAACATTCGTGAAATTTATCGTGTGTGCTCGCTCATACGATAAATATGCACTGATGTCATAATCCGTGGTCCCTAGTTTCTTAATATACCTTTTACGTATAATTTACAAGGGCCAAAGTAGCGTGCGAACGTTAACACGCTATTCGATTTTAGGTGAAACAACAAAAACCTTTAAATTGTTTTTATTAGTTAAAGATAGTTGGGAAGTGATAATATGTTACACGATCAATCTCGTAAATAAAGCTGAAAACCGATAGAATAGGCAACAGTCGCCACTACGATGTGAATTTTTCGTTAATACGACCTGAACGTGATGTTAAAAATCCCAAGTCATGGTAAAAAAACTCAATAAGTGCCCACTCGCTAAGTTGCAAACTTCATTTCAAACAGAAAATTCGTAATGTTCACTTTAAATTTCCAAAAAGTACACTACGATTCGTTTAGATAAACTCATTAAATTTATTTGAATCCAAAATAATGAATAAACACTTGTTAAATAAAGTTACCATCATTGAAAAATATGATCAATGTTACTTAATATTTGCAATAAATAATTTCGTGAATCCTAATCAGTAAAGCCTTTTCTATCGCCCTGGTATATTCTACATGAACTCTTATTCTTACAAAACATGTAATAATAACCGAATAACATCAAATCAGTTCTGAAAAGGCACTAAATCATGTATGGGACTTGCAATTTAATAAATATACATAATAAGCTTTGATTTAATTTTTTTAATATGTTTATTATCGTAGTTATCATAAACGTGATTGTTTCAAAAGCATTAATTAATTTATCAAACTTTTGTGTTTTTTCTCCAAAACTGAATTAATGTATTAATACTATTATGTGCAGTAGTACTTTATAATTTAGAATGTATTTCCAATTTTTTGCTTGAAAATGTTTTTAATCCCATAATTAGTTGTTCATAAAATATTAATACGCATTAAACGTTTATTATTACTTGAAACTCCTTATCAAAGAAGTTTTTTTCTTTTTCAATACCAAACAAGAATAAAAGAAAATATGAACTGTAACTTTTGAAAATTAATATTCAGGATGAATTCTCTGAAAGGAAAGTGCTTTGTCATAGGTAGTCACTAATAAACAAATTAATTCTAATAAATTAAATACATGTATTTAAAAAAGTAATACGTCGTATTCTTTATATAAACCACGAGTGTGATTTCTTAGAAATAAAAAAAGACTTAAATCTCCTAGTTACCTATTTGAAACGCGACACAATGTACATACGAGGGCAGTTCGATAAGTCGGTGACTTTTTGAATTTCCCGCGTAGTATTTTAAATGCAACAGTACTCCCGTCAGCTGTCATCTATTAATAGAGTACTGTCAAATTTTGAGCAAGCTACGTTATTTAGTTTATGTTTGGCATTGAAAGCAGACCTGAATTTTAACTGAAATGCAAAAAAAGTGAATTTTTTGTGCTGATTAAGCATTATTTTTTGCGTAAACAAACCATCACGGAGACCAAGGGAAGCCTTGATAAATACTATGGGGATTCTGCACCATCAATTGCAATAGTTAAGAAGAGATTTACTGAGCTCCACTGTGGTCGTACCAGCACATCGTTCAGGTTCAGGTCGCCCAAATTGGGAAAACGCTGGACTAAATGTATAGATCTAAAAAGATACTGCCCGCGTACATTTTAACTTTGGGTTTGGCTATTCAAAAGTTCTAATCTATTCTTTTTAATACATATTTGGATAGTTTATAAATAACACTCTTTTTTTTATTGAGTTAACTTTGGTGTTTGGTTTCTGAAGCAATCCTAAATAAGTTTCTGAATTAATTTTAAATCTTCCCTAGAAGGATCTTTAAAAAGCAATTGTTCCACAAACAAAATAAAGTTTCTACTCGAGAGGCTGAGTATTCATTGTTTTCTTTGCATATTGCGGCTTTAAAGTATACCGTTCATACAAGTCATTACGAACAGCTCGCCTACCATATTAGAGGTATGTGAATCTATTATTCTGTGGCCTTTTCTAATGACTGATTTCAATTTTCAGCTTGAACGTTATTGGAACTTTCAGTTGCAATTTTCCTTTGGACTTTGCTTAAAAATTTCAGTTGACCTCGAAGTTTAAGAGTATACCATCTGTACTTGAATATATTGTAACTTACCTAGAAATTCCATCTTCATACATATTTCGTTCATCTCGTAGGAGAATAACTTAAGTAGAATATTATCCATCATTGTATAAATCATCAAAAAGGTCAGACGTTTTTAACAAACAAACATGCGCACAGTAGTTTAGCTTTAGATATTTTCCATATGTTTTACATATTTAATTTTGATATTGGTAATTGATTACATTTTCTTTTTTCTTAACATTCTTTCTCAAATTTCCTAAATTTTTGTTAGGACATAACAAGTATTCTGAATTTACATTATCATTTAGCATATTAACATTTTACGATTAGAAAAAAAAACCTGTTTTACCTTAGGAAGACCTCTCGAAATTAAAAAAATTATAAATTACTATAAAATCATTTCTTTCGTACATTTAACGTTTTACGAAATAATTTTGTTTAAACTTGTCGATATTTTCTTTTTGTTTTGTTTTCTTTAAATTTTTAAATTACCCAACGTATCTACGTTGTATGTTTATAAATTTACTTTTGTTTAATTGCGTACTTACCTCATTTTGGACGTGAATTACCAATTTATTTGTCTTTTGCTAGAATTTATTTATTTTTGAAACACGTTTTATTTTTATATGTATTCTTATTATGTGATTTAATAACTATAGGTTTTGTTTTATACCACAACACTCTTTTATTTTCCCTATTAGTTTCTCCTTTTTCTTTTCCTAAGGTTACCTACTCACCTCTTTCTGACATCGTTATTCAGGAGCTGGGATAACGGTGAGTTCTGCTTTTGGGGAGCGGCTCCTGGCACCCTTTTTATCTCTATCGGAACTTTCTTGACCCCGCCAAAACCGTCTGGTATTCTTTTTAAAAAGAATTCTATACTTTTCACGTGCAGTTCAAGGTTTTCCAGATATTCACATGTGCTTTAGGGATCATATACAGTGCTTTTAAGGGATTAGTTATTACGTTACCAAAAACTTTCATTAACATAACTTATGTATAATTCTATTATGTTTAAAGAAGATCTTTACACTTATTCGAAAGGAAAATAAATGCCGTTGGTATGAGATTCCTGAGAAGGGCATGTGGTAAAACGAGAAGGGATAAGATAAAGAATGAGTATATAATGACGGAGTGTGGCGAGAAAAAGACGATGATGGATAGATATAAAGGTAGTACATTACGTTAGTTTAGTCACATTGAGAGAATGAACAACGCAAGGTTAACGAAGCGAATATATGTGGGTGAGGTTAGAAGTAACACCAGGCCTGGTAGGCCACGTAAAACTAGACTGAATGTAGTAGAATGTATTATAAAAGAAAGAAAGATAAGGAGTTTTAAAAATAAAAGGACATGTCAGACACAATGCAAGAATCTTGCGTTAGTTAGGGAGGTATGCAGAGATAGGAAGGCATGGAGAAAGATTGTGAATGAAAAATAAATAAGAGGCAGGGAAAAAGTATCTTTATTGGTGAATCAATCGTAAATAAAATCTGGTAGAACAGAGATATTTTAGTCATAACACTAAATATTTTAAAAACGCTGAAAACGTGTAAATCCGTTGAAAACTTGACATCGATTTTATTCGCGAATAAAATACGTCAGGCTTCGCTCATAAGAAAATAACAAGTAATTTCATATTCTTTTCGTAGTTATGTAATACTTTGATCAAAAATTTTTTAAGATGTTTTAGCAGAATGAAATTTTTAATTCGCTATGAACTGACTTGTAAATTAATTACTTAGCCCAATTAAATGTATCGCAAATGACAATTATTTTCAAAAATCCTTTTATCGAAAACGCAAAAATGATCGACATCTGAATTTACTGCCTTCGACAAGTTACGTTTAAGGTACGTTTGAAGTCGAAGTAAAACCCTTCACAATCCATCTAAACCACACAAAGCCTTTGAATTAGATCCCTTATAACTGAGTATATAATACTCAGTTAGGGCTAAAAGTCAAAGGGCACGTCTTTACATTTTAAGATTTGTAAATACACTATTTTCACGAATTTATTTTCTGTAAATCCAAAAATCCAACACAGGCATACAAAATCGTCGTTTATTATAAAATTATAACTTTTTTTTACAAAAAATATATTTGTAACTTTGATCTATCTACGTCAATTAAAAAACTTGTTACTTTAAAGGAGCAGTATCAAATTTTAATACATATTAAAGAGAAGTTCATTTTAATATTAAAAATCAATACGTATAGAGTTGCACACGTGCCAATTGATGTATTTGTAAGATATTTTAAAATTTGCTTTTTCGTATAAAAGCAACTCAAAAAACCTTAGAAAATGAATCTCCGAACTTTTATTTATAAATACCATTTTTTGTCATTCAGCACTGATATTTGTTATGAATCTGAGTTATTTTAATTGGTAAGTTGTAATCTACTTATTTCTATTTATATTTTGTTTAGGTATTTCGAGGGCAAGCCATTATTCTTGAGAATGAAGAAATTAGGCAGGCCATGGAAAACAAAAAAATGCAGCCTTAGTAAGAGCAACTCTTTACATGATATTTTCCGCTTCGTTTGCTAATTTAATTTAAATAGCATTTGAAAAAGATAGTTTTAAGCGTCGCAAGTGTAATGAAAAATGGAAGTAACCCGAGAAGGTTTTCGTATAATGACATACTCTGACTTTAAGGAAGAGACAGTATGACTGTGAAGAAAGTTTGGAATCAAGATTTTTCGATTAGGCCCCTTCATTAGCAACAATTTACCGATGGTACAAGGAATTGGAACGTGGAAGAACTGCTGTTGATCACCAGAAAAACGTAGGCCCTCCCATTACCGCTGCGACAGAGGAAAACGTTACTGCTGTGAAGAAGGTTATCGAAGCAGATAAGAGAACTAGTTACGCCGTAATAGAGGCTCAACTGGGAATTGGATCCTAATCTGAAAAAAGTCGTTTTACACCCCACCACCTTACAGACTTTCAAAAAGCAGAACGAGTACACAAACCTCTAACATTGCTTAAGAACGGTGGACACCAAATTTTGTCGAAAATTGTAACAGGCAATGAAACTTACGTACCATTTTTCGACGTGCCAACTCGCCAAGTTACCCGCGCATGGATTCATGAAGACGAGGTCACACCAACAATCATCAGAAAGCAGTGCGAAATGAAGGAAGTAATGTAAACTGTGTTCTTTAAAAGTACCGGTCTAGTGAGCGCTATTAAGCTAGAGAAGCAGAAGACACAGTTAAATGATACTTCAAACACTGTTTGCCGAAGGTGCTTAATAAAGTGCCAAAGAAAGGAATTATGCTACATTACTGTAATGTTTCTTCCCTCACTGCAGAGCTAATTCGCCAGTGTTTGGCTGCAAACAAGATTAATGTAATTGAACACCCTCCCTACTCACCGGATCTGGCAATGTGCGACTTTTGGCTGTTTTTTTTTTGGGGCTAAAACTTATGAGGAATTAGATTTTTTCAGACGAAGAGATCGATGCCGCTGCTGGGTGTTATTTTAATAGTATACCTAAAACTTCTTGCATTTAAGCAGTGGGAAGGAAAGAATGGCTAAATACATTATAGCAGAAGGCAACTACTCTGGACAGTTCTAAAACAAAATCTTGACAAAATTACACTGGCTTTTTTATTCTCAATAATAATGGTTCATCACTCGTATTCTATTTTATTCTGAAAAATTGATCAATTGTTGGCATGTTAAAGTAGTAAATTATTTGCTCCCATAATTATTACCTACCCTGTCACCATAATAGTAAACTATTTATAACAGAAGCATACTTGCTTATTTAATTGATAACCGTGAACATTTGTCACAACTAAGAAACTTAGTTGTTTCTATAGTTTGTAATGTCCCAAGGTATCCTATACCTAAAAGTGTAATTCGAAATTACTCTCAATAATTAAATGACTATAAAAGCTTTAAGAACGTTGCATTGAACTTATTCGCAATGATGCAAATTCAAAAAAAAATAGCTAATAGATGTATCTTGTCTTTATTGACAATAATGCTAATCTTACTCAAATTATTTGCTTGTATTACATTAACTTTCCTGGAAATACTTAAAACATTAGAATTTATTCTACTATAAGTTACTCGCAAAACTCAGATCTTATAAAAAAAACTGGCCGTCTAGTGGTAGATTCTGCAGTGTTAATTCAATGAGATAGGAATAGATGAGGTTAAGTGTTGCATTATAGGGGACCAGGTAAACAATAAACTTACTCAAGTTGGAATATACGAGCTTAGCGCAATGATGGCTCAACCCGGCAAACTGGGAAAGAACCACCAAGAAAACCCAGTTTATTAGTCAATAGGCAATTTTACAAGTATATTAATAAAGAAAGGAGAAGGTTCAATATACCAATTTAAAAAATTATCATTAAATTAGGTTGGTGCGTACAAAATTATAAAATAAAGTAACAAAAAAGAATGAAAAGCAGTTTACCTACACATAAGCGCTATAAAAAGCCAAACATAGAAATCACATCCACAATTGAGCCATAAATAAATCAGAATTAAAATTGTAACACCAAACATGCCGCAGGTGTAACAGTAAGGTAAAAAAAAAATAATAATGCAGATTAAGTTACGCATGAAATAAAACAAACGGTAAAAGTATATAGGTAGCAATAAGCCAACTACAATGCAGTTTAAGCTAGACTTAGACAAGAAAAAAAATAGACAAAGAATTTACACATACACAATTTTATCGTGAATAACACCTAATCCTAAAAATACGTTCGTACAATTACAATAAATTACATATATAGGGTGTTTCGCAACTGCACAGCACTATTTTAGATGTGTGTTCTTTACCACAAAATAATCAAAAAAGTTCACATAAGCATATCTCCCAAATTAATCTATTAACATGTAATCTCTTCCTTTTGGGACCGGATATTTTTTCGATGTTTAATGCAATTGATTACCTACTTATCGGCCGTAAGGGGGAAAAGTTAAAAATAAATCGTTGAAAACGGTCTAATATGTGACGCAACGAGCAATACGTGTAGATGAGCGGCAATCATCAACGATAATGTACATTCTAAAACTGTTACTCCGAATTAAAATTTCTTAAATTTTCACGACCAATAAACTAAACAACCTTACACCCATGGTTCTTAAACAAATCGTTCAAATTTAAATATATGCATAGTTTTAAAGTTATCCAGAATTTCCACAAGACATTTAAACAAATAACTTAAAATATATTTATCTAAACACACGTGGGATTACCATACTCAAAAAATTGAAGATACTTGTAGATCGCATAAGTTTAATTTGTAATGTAAACTATCCTTAGAATTTTATTTTATAACGTACAAGTAATATACAGTATATTGGTGTGACCTTGGAAAAGGCGCAGTGTGTGCGTGTGCGTGTGCGTGTGCGTGTGCGTGTGCGTGTGCGTGTGCGTGTGCGTGTGCGTGTGCGTGTGCGTGTGTCGTATGCGATCTGCAATTGCTGTGCTGTGTGCGTATACGTATAGCGTGTGCGTGTGCGTGTGCGTGTGCGTGTGCGTGTGCGTGTGCGTGTGCGTGTGCGTGTGCGTGTGCGTGTGTTTAATAGCAAAATGATACACTACCGTTGAAATAAAATGTGATAATGTTTCTGTATTATGTTTCTATGCAACTTCTTCTGCAACAGGCTTACATGCACAATGTCGTGGTACATTAGGAAATAAGGACAGGATACGGATATTTTAATTTATTCATATTTCCTGTTATATTAAATGTACACGCACACAGGCAACACGCATACACGCATACACATACACACACGCACACACACGCACACACACACACGCGCGCACACACACACACGCACGCACGCACACACACACGCGCACTGTAACGTGTAATTTGAGAAACGGAATTTTGTTAGTACGATTTTTGAGATTTTTATGACTGTTGTTAGGCAACACTCTTTAAACTCCAATTTGGGAACAATAGGAGTATTTATTTTGAATTTTTATTAAACAACGTGGCAACAGTGCATCTATTTGCGTTCAATTTCTAATAAATTTAAAGCGTGATAAGGCCAAATTTTAGGATTTGTGTAAAAGAAACAAGTGACTTCTTCTTTCCGTCGATGACACGTCCGTTGTAAAGTAGGCGACCTTGCGTGGAAGCGGAATTTGGCTCTCTCCAATGTGTCTCTGCACTTTAATGCCAAGCTCGCACCGAAGTTCGTGGATCCGTGCCGTATATATCAAGTAGTATCTTTTTGGACCTACGACTTGCAAGACTCTAAAGGAAAATCTCTAGGTATTTACCACGCAAAGGATCTTAAGCTTCAGGTATCGATACCCTCCGCGTCTTCCGATTTTGCCTCGGTAGTGGATGAATCCATCTCTACTGATGTTGTTTTTACTAAGAAGATGGGTACTTCTGTGAGGAGTCCAAAACTCCGTAAACGGCATAAGTAGTGCCTATCTTACTACGAATTTTTTCGGGTGGGGGGTTGGGATCTGCTCTAGGGAAGCTTATTCAGGGTTACACTCAACTCTGTCTTTTCGTTCTTCGAGTGTATCCCTGCTCGAACATCTGAGCCCTTCATTTCTGCCTTTTCTATTCTTTCGGGAGGGTTTCTAAGCACGTCTGTGTCTATGTGCTGGGGTTAGGTCTTGGATTTTAAGTCTTTTGTGGGGGTTTCGAAATTTCGGGTGGGATTTTTGATTTTGCTAGGGGGGGGGGGGTGTAACGTGTAATTTGAGAAACCAAATTTTGTTAGTACGATTTTTGAGAATCTTATGCCTGTTGTTAGGCAACACACTTTAAACTCGAATTTGGGAACAATAGGAGTATCTATTTTGAATTTTTTAGACAACGTGGCAACAGTGCATCTATTTACGTTTCTAATAAATTTAAAGCCGAATTTTAGGATTTGTTAAAAAGTAACATCTGACTTCTTCTTTTCTAGTTTCTGGTGTGAGTAACGAACGCCATTTTAAGAAAAACGAAAGTTTTTGTGTGTTAAGGAATTAGAGATGGTGAAGATTTTTCTGTAACGTATATAAGATTAAGATTTTATAAAATTACATATAGTGGATACTGATTTTACATTCTTGGCCATAGTTAAATTTGATATCGCATATTTGTAGTGCTCGTTTCGACGGATTAAAAAAAATTCTTAAAAACCGTTCTCATTGGATATAGAGGTGAGTTAAATTGCTTCCTTCATTTTATACGGTTCACCTCTGATTAAACCTTTACATTAAAAAATTACGTTTGTTCTAAGTCTACATGAATTAAAATAACAATTTAGTATGCAATGGGAAAGCTAAATCAAGACGGTTTCTCTAGGTATCTTTTTCTGATTGTGACTGTGGTCCTTTCGTCGCTCTTCAGTTCAATCAATGCTATAACGGATTGTCCCACCGGTATACGAACTACTCGTTCACACCTGGATAGAAACATCCGAATAATTACTACGTGACGACTGACTATGGAGCAGGTTATACACCATCCCGCAGGAAGATAACTCGACTCTCGCTAAAACAACTTTAAGCTTAAGTCACGTAAGACACACAAACGTCCCTTTTACCATCTCTTAAATGTATAATTACTCCATATCGGTACTCTGGATCGATAGAAAATTGTTTTAAGTGGAACTTCGATCTACTTATAAGTGGTTCGTTGTTAAACGAATTACAGCTGTAAACATAACACGATATATTCTTAGTGTGTTCCCCATATATGGAAATTAGACCCTGCTTTGGGGTTATATCTAGCGAGGTTATGTTGCTGGAAGTATAAAATCTTTACTTAAGTTTAATTAAGATTTACTCTTATTCGTACTTACTGAAGTGTTCACTTTTCCTTTATTATTTTGTTTCTTCTGTACTTTACTGAGAACACTTTAGAAATTGAATTTGGAAATGTAATTATATTGGATTCAGCTGTAGTCAAGTACATCTGATCACTGTGAAGTTTGCTCCTGTATTTAAGATAGGCAATTATATAGAGGGATCCACATTCTAACCAAAGACTGATGTGCTTGTAAATTAAAACGCTTTACACTGGATGATTCACATAATGAGTAAAGACTGCTAAAAATTAAATTGTTAAATTTACGCTTTGTATGCTTACATTTGCTATGTATTAATATCTAAACTCCAATTGTTACGTTCTAACAAACGTTATCATAAATAAGAGAGCTATTAGCAATTTATGAATGTGAATATTTTAGCCTTCACCTGGAATGTTCTTACATTTTTTTGTTTGTTGGGCAAAGTTTTAGCGATTGTGAACGTTAAAGTAAATTCTAATTTATGCTTATAGTGTTGTGGTTAACAATAGTAGCAGACTATCATTTTTATGTGAGTTGCTTGCAAATTTTCCTTTATTTTATTTTGTGTTTTGTATTTTGTTTTGTATTTACAGATTTAAACCTTTGTATGCAATGCTAGACATCTGGTCGATAATTTTGGTTATTTATATGTAAACTAGGTTATGATTCGGTTGATTTAAAACCGAAACGCCCGTTGTAAGGAGAGCTCTTCCTATAGCTACGGTTTCATTATTTTAGTTTGCATTTATTTTGGGTTATGTATTTTGTTTCTAGGTTCAACGCTGGATGTTACAAGTGCCGTTTCATTATACTGAGTTTGTGATTCAATCAAATTTTGCTTTCTTTTATTTTCTTTAACTGAAGCACTAGATAAAGGTAAGTGTGGTACTAATCACAAAATATTTTTTTATCAAATTGCGTAAACGTTAAATATTTTCGGGTTTTTTTTTGCTGAATAATCTTGATTTACGATAATCCGTTGTTCGAATGTTTATTTACTATCTCCACTACGTTGGGATATTTACACTAGTATGCCTTTGGCGAGTTTATGTTAACCATTTGTAATAGATTTAAGTTTTGAGGTTTATTATTATCAATACCGATTATATCTACAACGATTAAACAGATTTGTGTTACTTTATTGATAATTGTTTTCTTTACTACTGCGGTCTAGGAGCCCTTTTCTTGATCTAAGGGCGATATAAACATAAATCAAATGGTGCCCTTTTAGTTTCTCTGTGTATCTACGCCAACCACACGCCCACGCATCCAAGTGCCTAACCTACCGATTGAGCTTCCGGTCTGTTTCTTTCTAGCTGTTACGGCACACCTTTTACTTTTGTTACGACCGCACACACACACTCAACCACACGCCGTGTAAATCCGTTAAAATCTCGAAATCGGTATTTCTCACGATAACTATACTTTTCTTTTGGTGCTTTGCGCATAAGAAATATAAAAACAAAAATGAAGGAGTCTTGGTTCAATCTGAAACAATAACCCGTGATTATGATATTTAATGTCAAATTATTTCCTTTTATGAAATTGATAAATTTGTTATATTTGCCACATTTGATTTGTACAGCTCACGCGGATAAAATGGTGAACATTTCACTCCTTTAACTGCTACTGTTGTATTTCTAAAGGCAAAGGAAAGTAACTCCTTATATACGACAGGTTTATAAACTCTTTCCGTGTTGACTAACGATAGTTAAGATCGATTTTGTAGTTTTGCCTTTGTTATCTCACTATTTTCGCAATGCTGCATTTTTAACCTTACCGGCTAACATACCTGAATTATAGTAGATTTGTTAACTTTTCTTCGAACTAGATGATTAACATCTTCTAAATCATTTTTTAACTTTAACTTGCCTTTCAACTATAGGGATAAAAAAATACTCAGGTGACCAAACCGTGTAGATAAGATGTGGGATAGATTAGGTAACTCTGCACTAGTCAGAAGAAGCGTTTGGTCTACCACTGAAATGTTACTCATAATACGAGAATGAAATAGAGTAAATAACAAAATAATTAAGGACGTTGCATCTAGGCAATGGTGGGCTAAGGTTAGGTACCAATAAGCAACAAATATAATATAAGCATTTAATATTTAACTGTAAACATGCAATAATCAAATCAAAGCAATGGTATTCAGAGACATGTAAACACATAAATTAAATCATGTTAAAAGCTGTAAACAGTTACTACTAGAAAACCAAAATTTAATTTCAGCATCGTAGGTATCTAACTTTCGACATGGAATTAAATTAAATAGAACTATATTCAAAGTTACTATTGACTCTAATTACACATTAATAAGAGCGAGGAACACAACAACTGTTATTACGTACCATTAATACTTAAGAGAAATGTATATAAAAATCTTCAATAAACAATAATAATGTTATAAGCAAAGGGCAAGTAATTTAGAATTCGTGGTCAAAACATTAAATAAATGCTGAATCGTAAGCCATGCGTAGTAATAAACAATATATAATAATTGTAGCTAACGGTGGAGACATTTAATCAAGTTACGATAATTTATTACTATATTATAATAAATCATTTAGACAAATGATAGGATAGGCCACACAGTTCTTGTAAGTATTCCACGAAGGCATTTAAATATTCAAGAAAAATTGTTATTTGAGTAAGAACTTATTATTCAAATATTTTAAGATAGGACAAAGATGACACATTATGCCTAATTAAGAGAACACTAAACACATTACGTTAAATCAAATGACTAATAAACAAAAAAGATATGTCAGAACCGATTACTTTGAATCGATACATGATGAAGAACACGTGAGTATATTGAACACAAAATAACTGATCGTATGTGCATATGCAATGCAGTGACCTTCATAGATAAGTGTTTAGCACCAAAATAACGTATGTTCCTGAGTTAACAAACTTTGTATATTTCAATGAGAAATAATAAGGTAAGTGACTTGAAAATTTATCAACAAGTGCACTATTATAAGTTTTCGTTCATAACAAAAAAAAAAAAAACTTATAATAATTTAATATTAGTCAAGCTATTTTGGTATGCGTGAATCCTTGCGATATTGCAGGCTCACATTCCATTAATGTAAGTAATTTGACTGTAATCTCATTATGTTTAGAATTTACATCAATTCTACATACATAAAGACAAAATTTGCATCGATTGGGGCTTGAACCTTGATGGCGAAGTTGGTTAGCGCGGTACTCTAGCAAAGTACAGGTCGTAGGTTCAAATCCTACTCGAGGTAAACTTTTTATTTATGTATTTAATAAAATTAATAATAATTTCTAAATAACAAGTGCACTAATATATCTAGTTAACGTAACATTTTTGTGAAATAGTGTTTTTGATGATGTAATTTTTTAAACGATTTATTTAATGTTAAACCTCAATTTAGTCAAAATTTGGGGGAATAGAAACACTGTTTCTATTCACACCGTGGTTCCTATTGACCTCAAAGTTAAGTATGGTTGTAGAAAGAGAATAATCCTAGCCTGACAAAGGGTTTCTTTTGAGTCAGCGCTCTCGGCTGAAGTTGTATTATTTTCTACAACTATAAACAATGAGCCAGGAATTTAAAGTGTACTTTTAATTTTAGAATAATGCCACGTCAATACCAACATAACCCAAGGAGCAAAGCGTACTTCAAACCCAACAAAAAAAACTGCAAAAGGCGATCGACGAAATAAAAAAGGAATGTCATATATAGCTGCAAATACAAAATATCAAATTCATTATTCAGTCCTATATCCAGAAACAAAATCTCAAGGAGGCCAAACGGCCGTATCCTCCACAGGAGAAAGTATTTTGGTAAAACAGCTAACAACATGTGCAGATTGAGGATATTTCCATGATTATATAGAGCTCAGAATGATAGTAATTAAGCATATCTTGCTTCTATAACAAAAAATATGACAAATTTGAACAAAATATGCCTACAGTTGCATGAAGAGACATGCAGATAAACTAAAAACCCGAATATGTCTAAATATAAAACGTTCACGAGCTGCTGTTTCAGATATAGACATAAACAATTAATTTGGTCACTTGTACGAACAACTGAAAGATGTTCCTTCATCAAATATCAAAAACTACGATAAGGTAAATCTCAGTGAAGATCCTAGGAAGAAGAAAATTACTACAAAACGAGGATGGCGATACCCTGAAGGAATAATGAATTCCTGTAAAAGCTGTACGTCAATTATGTTTGCAGCAACGGCAGCTGAAAATTGCTATCGCCTTACATAGCCCAGAATTTATAGGTCATGGACCGTTGGGGGAAGAAAAGGGGCTGAATGTAACAGAAGTGCCAGTAGTTGGTTTTGATGCTACTTAGTTTGGCGATTGGGTCGAAAAAATTGCAATCCCTACATTGAAGGATTTGCCAGGAAAAAAAATTTTAATAGGAAAACCTGTCAAGTCACTTTTCTGCTGAAACTGTTTCGTCTTGCCTACAATATAATGACCCAACCATTGAGAAAAAATTTATAAATTGAGTGAAACTAGAAAAGCAACTGGCGTTCCAAAAGATATATTTCCACGTTTCGTGAAAGTACTTCAGGACAGCATTGATGTAAATAAGGCAGCGTTTGGAAATTGCGGAATCTACTCACTACTAATCGAGATGAAGTGTTGAAGCAGTTACCATAGAGAAATGAAGAAGGCGTCGAAAGGAACATCAACAACGTAGTTGTAGATGTTCTAAAATATTTAATTAATTTGATATGATTAATTGATTTGTATGTTTGAGACAGAGACGAGGGAGAGACGAACATGATCCACCTCTATTACAGAAAACATTCATTAGCCTTTACACCACTATATTGCACCACAAACAACCCTAATTAGTCCTGGATATATATCGCTAGGTGGCTCCGCCTCTATTACTGAAAACATTCGCTAGTTTAAAAATATACCACTAGATGGTGCCACAAACAAACCTCTGATTAGTCCTAGAAATATAACGCTAGATGGTGCTATCTTTATTACAGAACATATTCATTAGGCTATACATAACTAAATGACAAGACAAATTCAAATTTCCCAATAAGAGCCACGACCGGAGGGCGCAGGCCCTAACACAGTTTCCTATGTCTTGTCTTATAAGCTAGCAGTAGGTCCCTTATTAGAATACAAGTTCAAATTTCTCGCAATAAGTAATCAGAATGTAAACACTTAAATACAAACCCAAATTCAAATTTCCCGCCAAGGGGCCAGGGGCTAAGATCCGAAAGTAAGTAAGTTGCGAAGCCCTATGTCTGTTATAAGTTAGCATTAGGCCTCCTTATTATTATAGTACAAGTTCAGATTTCCCCTTGTAACAACTCTTTTTTGTGTTGTATAACAATTTAGGATCTTTCCTTCATTTAGTTTTAAATACAAGAAAATTTTAATTATTTTACAATATTGGTTTGAGGTAGGCAACTTAATTTGCATATCTTCTTAGTATAATTTTTACGGATTTTATAAAGATAATTCAGTTTGGGGTGCGGCTGATAACATTATGTCAAGATTGCACCATGGTGGCGTAAGAATGACTTTATCCTTGTTAACCTCTCTGTAATCATATTTAAATACCAGAGGTTGTCAAAAAGTGAAGTTTGTGTACAAAAATTTCCAAAGTATTTATTTAGTGTTTTATTTAGTACTTTAAGCATAATTTTAAGACCATTATTTCATCATTACATTTCATATTTAATAAACATAGTCTGTATATTGTTATTTTTTTTACATTCGGTTTAATTGTTCCGATATTATAAAAACAATTTGGCGTCCGAGATAATTTCATTAGTTTTACATTTTTTATTATTAATGGTAATTAAACAAATCATTTTATTTGAACCTACCCTGTTAATCACCGACTGAGTCTAAGGCACAATTATAAGTGGTGTAAGGTTAGTATATTTTTTGGAGAATTTATTATTTCATTAACTCATTACTTTTGGATAACTTACTTTTCATTATTTCAAAATTTATTATTATTATTACGTCACATTTTTTTACACCCGCGTAGATGCCGTCACAAACAAATTCAAATTTTTGGTCGAGGGGCGAAGGCCTGAAAGTAAGTTGCCAAGCCCTACAAGTTAGCATTATACCCCTTATTACAATACAGATCCATATTTCCAGTCATAACCTGCAGAGACTTAAATACAAATACAAATTCAAATTTTTCCGCCATTGGGACCTCGACAAGGGACAAAGCCCCCAGAGCAAATTGCGCAGCCCTACACCTGTCTTACAAATTAGCATTAGGCTCATTATTATAATACAAATTCAAATTTTCCGGCAAGGACGACAATACACGAGGGCCTACGAACAAGTTGCTATCACCACAAGGGGCAAAGACCCGAGAACAAGTTGCGACACAGTACAATCTCGGTTATGCTCGGCGAGGGTTGGAGTCGGATCGCCGAAACAGCCTTCGCCGAAAGCCTCGCGTCGCGAAATTTTACCTATATGAGATATGATATAGCAAAGATCTGCTGGTCATAATTCAAAATGTTTCCATAACTACACTCTAGTATCTTCCCTAGGAGGATGTTTATAAATCTAAAAGCCATTTTTCGACAGTTCATCAGAGACAGAACCTGTATGTAAAGCCGTCTTATGTGATAGCATGGCAGGCCCTTATCGGTAAAAATTCAAAGATTAAAAGAGGCCGATATACTTAATTTGATTATAACCCTTTTTATAGAGGTAATTCAGCTAAGATAGAGCTTGTATGCTGTATAGAGGCAAAATCTAGCCTAAAGAAGAAGACACAAGCCATTTTTTCGGCGTATACACCTCTATATCGAAGATGCTGTCTTGTGTGTATTAGAAAACATGCTACTGATCCGGAGTTGGTTAAAGAAATATGTATGCGGTACAGGTTCAGGGGCGAAGAAGAATTGAAAGCCTATGTAGTATTTCAAGGTAGCGTTGGAACTTAGCTAATTTTTAAGTATAATCCCATATCTGTGTAATATTAATGGTAAAATAAAATATTAGACATTAGACCTTGCGTGTATTTAAAGTACAATTACTAACGGGTCAACATGATTACGAAGCAGCAATAGGGTATTAGATGTTTTACTAGTTAATAAGCTATAATCGCTCAAGATGAAGCAGATGAAGGAAATGATTATTATTTCACCTAATACTGGACCTTAATGTTTTTTACACAGCAAATTTTTAAAATATTTTGTAAACAAGTTAATTAACACGGCGCCACTTTCCAATCATAATGAAGTTGTATAACTGTTAAATAACAAATGCATTCCATAAAAGCAGTTTTATCATAGAGGTGAAATCTTTTAAATGTATGTTATAAATAACCATCGTCTTGTATATAAATTCATATAAGTTAGCTCTAAGTAATCTGCGAAAGGGAAAGGTAAATACGAGTTGCAGTAAGGTGATATAGATAATTAGATTTGTATATTTTACATTCTAAATTATTTAATGATGGGAAAGTCAATAGCCACTTTTATACCAACTATCCATAAATAAAAACACAAAACGGTTTAGTGAACTCTATAAAATATTTCAATATGTAGTTTAGTTCCCCAACGCCGTTATTATTCGGACAGTTGAAAGAAAAAACACATCTTAAGGTACGCGTATAATTTTTAATATATATTTTACTTGATATTGTTCACAAAAATGCCAATAAAGATTTTAATGTGTTATTACAGGGGGAGGCTGTCATAAAACCAACCAATTCTGCATCAGCTCTTATTCTACCCATTTATTTAGTTAATTAGATAAAAATGTGGCTGATTTTGAGCAAGCAAACTGTAATTAATTAAAGCAAATCAGTTTTTGAACTATAAGCTGGTTTCCGCAAACTGTAAGACATGATTTATTGATTATGGTTGATTGATTGAGATTAATCTGATTGATTTGATCGAGTATGATTTGTTTGAGGTTCATCTGCTTAATTAATTGATTGATTGATTTGTTTGTGTGCGTATGAGAAAGAGCCGAAAGTGAGAGAGAGAGAGAGAGAGAAAGGGAGAGAGGTGTGCATGATCAACTTGTATTGCAGAAAATTTTCATTAGTCTATACACCACTAGATGGCTCTACAATCAAACTTTAATTAGTCCTACCGCTACCTTTATTACAGAAAACACTGGCTAGTTTAAAAATACACTACTAGATGGCGCTAAAAATCAATTTTAGCTGAAAGAGGCCAGGGCGCTGACCTAACACAAGTCCTGTCTTAAAGTTAGCATTAGGTCCACCTTATTAGAATACTAATTTTTATCACGGGGGCGAAGGCCTACACCTGTCTTATAAGATTAGGTTAGAACCCACATACAATTGCATCAAGGGTCCCACGTTAGAGGTCAAGTTCCAAGAGCTAGTTTCTGCACTTGTCTTATAAGATTAGGGCCCCATACCATTTCCAACCAGGGCGGCGCGGCAGGGCCGAAGGACCGAAAACAAGTTTTGAATATCAACACTTTTCTTACAAGTTAGCATTAGGGTCCCTTATTAGAATACAAATTCAAATTTACCGCCATAACCAATCAGAATGCAGAGACTCAGAGCACAGCGGCTGCGTGGTGGGCTAAAAACCAATCAGAAGCCAGAGAGGCGGGTGCACGCACGACCAATCGGTTAAAATGTGGGGCGTGGCCTAGTTTTAATATCTCCAATCAGAACACTGCATGTACGCGCAATAGCCTAACCTTCAAGGGGTATACTGCCAAAAGGATCTTAATTAGCTAAACTCCGCCCAATGGTTGAAAAATGCCCCGATAAGAAGCCGACCCTCTCTCCAAATATACGCCTCCCACGTGGGTGAGTACAAAAGTGGAGGAATGAGTGGGCTTGAGACTAAAAAGTGGAGTAGATGGTGGCCTGTTACTACTGACCTGAAGTATTAAACGTCCATCTGACGGAGATTATTATTGTCGTTGTTTTTACAATGTTGCATATTTTTCGTTGTGAACGTATTACAAAAGGTTTTGCATAGTTATCCTAAAAAAATATTATCACTAACATTTTCTTTTAATTTGCACTTTACAGGTTGGAAGGTCGTGTGTTGTCCTACACCAGATATTTATAGATTAGGTTGTGCTCAAAAATGTGTAAACTGGAAAAGCAAGTTACAAATACTTTCTAATCATACAACCCCATTTCTAGCTTCTTGTATATAGTGTAACGAGGAGAATTTACAGTATAATTGAGTTTTCATACAAAAAGCGTTTTATAAGACTTTGTAAATAATTTTTATTAATTTTTCAAATATTTATTAACAGTTGTTAATGCTATACCATTTGTGGTGTAATTTATAATGTAGTATTAGTAAATTTCAGTAATTGAAAAATAGATTTAACGTAAAGGAATGATTTAGAAAGTGTGGTTAACAACTCATTACCATTTGTATTTATTTGCAAGTAAATTAGTTAATAGCTTAGTCAATATTGTGCTGAAACGATTGCACAAAAATATAAAATGTTTCTTATGTTAAATATACATTTGAGATGGTAAAATATTACGATACTACGTTGGATGCCTCTTCCATGATTAAGGATTTCCGAATGTAGTGCAAGAAGCTTTTACATTTAGGTACATTTAAGTAATTTCTGTAATCAAATGTGGCCATAAGAACTAACTACTCATCTGCTCCAAAAAGACAAATTATCTGCCTATTATATTCTATCGGCTCACTTGCATGAGTTTCCCACACTATTTCGATAAATATTACTAATTTCAGTCTTGCAATACTGTATGTTCAGAAGAAAACCGTAAAGAAATGTATCCTTTTTGTTGTAGTTATTGTATTTCCTAATTACTACAATCAATAACTTAGTCGTAATCTTATATTTTGCATAATGTTTTGTCGTACAAAAATTAATAACTCTGGAGGAATGTGTATTGGCCATTTCATTATTCTCATTATACTCGGAGTGGACGTGTCTTGACGTCAATATATTTGAAATTTTTTGTTTATTAGGGTCTTCTTCAATGGTAGTGTTTGATTACCTTTCTGTGTCGACTATTTTTTACCTAGACAAACGTGTTCAATTTAGTTATCCTGGAATTATTAATAAAAAATTGAGCGATATTTTAACTTATTTTTTAACTAAAAAGCTTTTACACGTTATTAAACCTCACTACTCTATTTATTACTTTTCTGTTATGTACAATGAAAAAAATTGCATTTAGCTGAGTATTACTAATTGTGTCTGCTGGGGATTAAATATATATTAAGAATATGATAACCCCAGTGATTGTATGCTCTATTACACACTAAAGTGTTTATGATACCTATATAAAGTTCTTTCTCGTCGTTAAAACGTACATTTAACGTCTCATAAAAAATATTACTCTTGCCTAAAAAGAGGAATTCTAAAAAAAGCTTTTTTTACTGTGAGTGTAGATGCAAAATGTTCCAATTTAGTTATTTTTGGCAAAATAATTGATGATATAAATAATTTGAATGTATCGTAATTCGCTTTAATTACGATTCCAAAACACGAGATTTTATCGGTCAACGATTTCAATTAAGTCAAATAATGAACGTTAGGGATTATCTACCTCATATTTGCATACTCAGGTAGGTACGCTTAAATTACATTACGCTGAGAATAATTTGTTGTTATTGAAATAATACGATGACTGGAAAATGGAATTTATCTTACAATAAAATATTTATACTTCGAACAAACACGTACTAAAGAATTTATATACAAAACCTACTTAAAGTAAGAGATCATTAGGATTAATTGCCATATTATAAATACGCGCATACGAGAATAGAATTATAAATTATTAAATGCTTTCTTAAAATTCATGAAAACCCTTAAAACGTTTTTAATGTAGATTTTCTTGCGATAACAGATAAATTTGTTATGCTATAGGGAAGCCGTTTTCCTTACTACATAAGTTATGCAACATTAAGTGGTTTAAAAATACCACACAGGAATAGAAAATTGTGATACTGACCAAAAGACATAAAACTGTTAGGAGAAGCCGATAAAATCCAAGCCGACCTTACATACATGTTCGTATGGCAAGGTTATCCGGTCTTAATAGTAGCGTCTACAGATATTTGGAGAACATTTGAGTGGCTGGTAGTGTGCTTTGGCGAAACAAAAGCTGATTTTGCTTTTACATTTCATGCAATAAAATATAAAATTTGGTTGGTTGGTTGGTTGGTTGGTTGGTAGGTTGGTTGGTTGGTTGGTTGGTTGGTTGGTTGGTTGGTTGGTTGGTTGGTTGGTTGGTTGGTTGGTTGGGTGGTTGGTTGGTTGGTCGGTTGGTGGATCGGTCGGTTGGTCGGCCGATCGGTCGGTCGGTAGGACGGTCGGAAGGGTCGGTAGGCCGGTCGGTCGGTCGTTCGGTCGGTTGGTTGGTTGGTTTTGTGTGTGTGTGTGTGTGTGTGTGTGTGTGCGTGAGTGTGCGTGAGTGTGCGTGAGTGTGCGTGAGTGTGCGTGAGTGTGAGTGAGTGTGTGTGTGTGTGTGTGTGTGTGTGTGTGTGTGTGTGAGTGTGTGAGTGTGTGAGTGTGTGAGTGTGTGAGTGTGTGAGTGTGTGTGAGTGTGTGTGAGTATGTGTGTGTGTGAGTGTGCGTGAGCGTGCGTAAATGTGAATGAGTGTGTGTGAGGTGTGAGTGAGTACGTATGAGTGTGTGTGTGAGTGTGACTGAGTGTGTCGGAGTGTGTCTGAGTGTGTCTGAGTGTCAGAGCGTGTGTGAGCGTGTGTGAGAGTGTGTGAGCGTGTGTGAGCGTGTGTGACCGTGTGTGATCGTGTGTTAGCGTGTGAGAGCGTGTGTGAGCATGCGTGTGAGCGTGTGTGAGCATGCGTGAGCGTGTATGAGCGTGTGTGAGCGTGTGATCGTGTGAGCGTGTGTGAGTGTATGTGAGTGTGTGTGAGAGTGTGTGAGTGTATGAGGGTATGTGTGTGAGTGTGTGTGTTTGTGTGCGTGAGTGTGTGTGAGTGTGAGTGAGTGTGTGTGAGTGTCTGAGTGTGTCTGACTGTCAGAGCGTGTGTGAGCGTGTATGACAGAGTGTGAGCGTGTGTGAGTGTGTGAGAGCGCGTGTGAGTATGCGTGAGTGTGTGTGAGTGTGAGTGTGTGAATGTGTGAGTGTGTGAATGTGAGTGTGTGTGTGTGTGTGAGTGTGTGAGTGTGAGTGTGAGTGTGTGAGTGTGTGAGTGTGTGAGTGTGTGAGTGTGTGAGTGTGTGAGTGTGAGTGTGTGAGTGTGTGAGTGTGTGAGTGTTTGAGTGTGTGAGTGTGTGAGTGTGTGAGTGTGTGAGTGTGTGAGTGTGTGAGTGTGTGTGTGTGAGTGTGTGAGTGTGTGAGTGTGTGAGTGTGTGTGTGGTGTGTGAGTGTGTGTGTGTGTGTGGTGTGTGTGTGTGTGTGAGTGTGTGAGTGTGCGAGTGTGTGAGTGTGTGAGTGTGTGTGAGTGTCTGAGTGTGTCTGACTGTCAGAGCGTGTGTGAGCGTGTGTGAGCGTGTATGACAGAGTGTGAGCGTGTGTGAGCGTGTGAGAGCGCGTGTGAGTATGCGTGAGTGTGTGTGAGTGTGAGTGTGTGAATGTGTGAGTGTGAGTGTGTGAGTGTGTGAGTGTGAGTGTGAGTGTGTGAGTGTGTGAGTGTGTGAGTGTGTGAGTGTGTGAGTGTGTGAGTGTGTGAGTGTTGAGTGTGTGAGTGTGTGAGTGTGTGAGTGTGTGAGTGTGTGAGTGTGTGAATGTGTGTGGTGTGTGAGTGTGTGAGTGTGTGAGTGTGTGAGTGTGTGAGTGTGTGTGGTGTGTGTGTGAGTGTGTGTGGTGTGTGTGAGTGTGTGAGTGTGTGAGTGTGTAGTGTGTGAATGTGTGAGTGTGTGAGTGTGAGTGTGTGAGTGTGTGAGTGTGTGAGTGTGTGAGTGTGTGAGTGTGTGAGTGTGTGAGTGTGAGTGTGTGAGTGTGTGAGTGTTGAGGTGTGTGTGTGTGTGAGTGTGTGAGTGTGTGTGTGAGTGTGTGAGTGTGTGAGTGTGTGAGTGTGTGGGTGTGTGAGTGGGTGAGTGTGTGAGTGTGTGAGTGTGTGATGTGTGTGTGTGAGTGTGTGAGTGTGTGAGTGTTTGGGTGTTTGGGTGTGTGAATGTGTGAGTGTGTGAGTGTGTGAGTGTGAGTGTGTGAGTGTGTGGGTGTGTGAGTGTGTGTGTGTGTGTAAGTGTGTGAGTGTGAGTGTGAGTGTGTGTGTGACTGTGTGTGAGTGTGTGTGTGTGTGAGTGTGTGAGTGTGTGAGTGTGTGAGTGGGTGAGTGTGTGAGTGTGTGTGTGTGGGTCTGAGTGTGTGAGTTTGTCAGTGTGAGTGTGTGAGTGTATGAGTGTGTGTGTTTGTGTGTGTGTGAGTCTGTGTGTGTGTGTGTGTGTGTGTGTGTCTGTGTGTGTCTGTGTGTATCTGTGTGTTTGTTTGTTTGTTTGTGTGTGTGTGTGTGTGTGTGTGGTGTGTACTCGTGTGCGCGTTGTGCGCGTATGTGCGTGTGTGCATGCGTGAGTGCGTGGGTGCGTACTAGGGTGCGTGCGAATACGTACGTGCGTGTATTCATGCTGTGTGGGTGTGTGCCTGTATATGTGTGGATGTTTTTTTTTATGATTGTGGACCTGAACAGGGTAAATAAGACCTATCGTGCTAAAGCACTCAGGAACACTTAGGAGGATGGATAGAGGGATAATGAATTGCCAATAGATGCCTATGAACAACTACCTTAAATTTTCTCATATCATAAGTGAGAGGAAAACAGGAACTAGGGAGATCATTCCAGAGTTTAGAAGCCGTGTAGAAAAATGTGGATTGCGCCCGTTTGGTACGACAAGTGGAGATTTGTACTGCATACTGACGATGTGAATGAGCGAACCGAGTGTTTCTCGCAAAGATAGCCGGAGATGGTATCAAAGAATGTAATTCACCAGCACAATAGCCGTTGTAATAACGATAATACAAAGAAAGAACTGAAACCATCCTTCTATCCTCAAGGAACTGTATGTGAGAAGTTAAGGACGGGTCATTTATAAGCCTAATCGCTCTCTTTTGAATACGATCAACGATATCGAGGGCGTATTGGGGAGCACTAACCCAGAGGTGAGAATTATATTCCAGATGAGGCCGAATTTGGGACTTATACAGCAGAAGGAGTTGTCGAGAGGTAAAGTACTGCTTAGATCTGTACAAAAAGCCTATTTTACGAGCAGCTGTTTTGGTAGCTGACAGAAGATGGTCAACCCATGAGAGATTTGAAGATACTGTTATACCCAACAGAGTATGTATGTTAGTATCCATGATACCTACAGAACGAAAACACATACGTTCTTAAAATGCATTTCGCTTGGAGCTGATTAAATTTTGGGATAAGTTCAGCGGTGGAAATGGGGGGTTTATTAGGGCCGCTGGATTTCTTCCAAAATCTAATCAGTTCCAAGACAAATGATAGCTAGCTTACATACAAAATTGTAACGCACACACGCGCACGCGCGTGCCCGCACACACACACGCGCACGTACTTGCATACCCGCACGTTCACGCACCCGTCCCGCTCACTCACACGCACATGGACCTCCTCCCCCCCACCACCCCAACACACACACCTTCACGTACTCACACACACATACACACACACGCTCACACACACACACACACACACACACACACACACACACACACACACACACACACGCGGACGGACGGACGGACGCACACGGACACGGACACGGACACGGACACGGACACGGACACGGACACGGACACGGACACGGACACGGACACGGACACGGACACGGATATAGACACGGGCACGGACACGGGCACGTACATGGGCGCAGACACATTTCTTTAAGTTTTGGAGTTAGCATCTATATGTTTATTAACTTCTGTCTGACATGAAGTTTATGTCTGTTTGACATAGATTATTGGGGTTGCATATTTGTCATAAAAGAATGTTAATAAGATTATTTCATTTCCATTTTGTAGCTTGGAAGGTTTGTGTTCCACGCCAGATATTTGTATTATGCAAACAATGTTTAAATGTTCACCTGTTGGAAAGTGCGAATTCAGCATTTTGTAGTGAATGGACGCAAAGTTTCTGCTTAATTTCCGTTGGTGTCACTTATGTATTAACCATTTTCAATTTCAATTGTAGTTCATTCAATCAGTCTCATTTTTTGCAGCAATGATTGCATTTACACATGTTTTTTCCTACATGCTGCCTTTTTTTGCCGATTCATTCCACCAAGCACATTTTTTCTGTCTAACTATTGTCGCTCTTCCACATATCTGCACAGCACAATTGACAACACATGAAAATTTAACTACGGAATATAATTTTATTCTGTTAGAGATTACCTAGATCTTTCATAGATTAAATACTATTGAACCCCCCTTAAAATGACAAATGAGAACACTCTCTAACGGACGAAGGATAACAATGGCAAATGTTACAATCAAAAAACAAATTTAACAAAATTTTATCAAACTATAATGTAAATCCAAGATTTGAAAAACTAAAAATTCAAAATATTAAAAATAATCACAACTAAAAACTAGACATACCAACTAAATTTTTAGTTAAATCACATACGCAACAAATAAATAATTTCCCGTTAATATTTATGGACTGCAATCGTTATTATAAAATTAAAACATAATAGGATGTTTAATGTTATCTTAATTTTAACTGTATACTGCAATAACTTAACATACTTAATTCGTAAAGAATTTAGGTCTAGTGAAAACACAGTTATAATTAAAACTAGTCCATACCATTTGGTCTTTTTTTAATTACAAGAAGCCAAAATCTAAGATTTTCTTCTTGCCTGTTTAAGTTATTAGGGTGTTTATATATTTCAATAGCTTCTCTCAGTGGAAGAATATAATGAGTTAGTCTTGATAAAATTTCCATATTATCAAATCGAATGTTATGATTTAAATTATTTAAGACATGGTCGGCTACGGCAGAATTTTTTTGTTGATTCAATAGACAACATATGTTGTTTAAGTCTAGTGTCAAAGCTACCTTTTGTAGTTCCAGTGCATACTTTTCCACACGAATGAGAAAACTTATGTACTCCAAAAGCTAAGAATTAATGTGAAACATTTTTAGGTGATCTTAAATGTGCTTTAGTATTTCTTGTAGTTTAAAAAATAGTTTGAATTCTGCACGATTTGGTTAGTAACCGGTCTACACGCTAATTTAATTACTAAAAATAACAATTCGAATTCCTCGGGTCGATCTGGCTATAAGGGGCGTTCAAGGTCGAACCAGACAGGCCCCGTTGTTGACGACAATGCAAGAAATGAATGGCGAATTGGTACGTAGAATGTTGGTAAAGCATTTGAAATTGTAATCAATGAAAGGCAGCTTGACGTTCTGTGTGCATCAGAGACAAAGCGAAAGGAAAGGTTTCCGGGGAGATAGAGAACATACTGAACGCGTCCTCGGAAAGTTCGGAGATCAAAGATTCAATGAAAATGGTGAACTCCTGATGAACATCTGTATGGAAAGAAACTTGTTTGTATCTAAGTCGTGGTTTAAGCATAATAAATATGTATACATGGCAAAGAGGTAAATCTAAAAGTATGATTGATTTGCTAGTGTATGATAAACGACTTAGAAACCCGGTGAGAGATACAAAAGTATTGTGTGTAGTAGAGTGTGATTCGGACCACTTTTTGGTTATATCGAGAGTGTGTTTAGGGCAAAAGTGAGTCTGGAGAAGGCAAGCGAACGTACTGCGAAAGTCCAGAATTAGGATAGATAAACTAGTAGATAATGGTGCGAGAATGAAATATGTAGATGCTGTGAGTGAAGAGTTGAATGTAAGTGAAGCAGTGTGGAACAAACAGATAAAAGATGATGACGATGAAAGTGCATGGATAAGCTTAAAAGACTGTGTTGTCAATTGCAAGTGCAGATATGTGGAAGAGCGACTATAGTTAGACAGAAAAAATGTGCTTAGTGGAATTAGGCGGTAAAAAGGCAGTATGTAAGAAATAAGATCGGTACATGGCAATGATTGCTGCAAAAAATGAGACAGAAAAGGCGATTGTGTGAGGTGTACAGATTAATAAACAAAGAAGCGAAGGAGGCAGTGACAGGCAGTAAAGAGGGAAACAAAAAACTCTTCTGGAAATGGGTCAAAAATACGAAACTTGGCCCAAAACAGAACGCTGTAGGAGTGATGAACACGAGCAACGAAATACGAGGGAGGTATGATAAGTACCCGTGTTTGGCGACAGATGGCGCTTTGTGTGAAAATCTGCATTACCAACTGTGAGTACTATTCTTTAGTTCACGTATGTCAAAATTTTAGCGACATTCATCGAGTACTTTAGTTTTTATAGCTATTGAAAGTGAGTTATTGTAGGTATTTTTGCAATAATGAAAAAAAAACAATACCGGTCAGCGATTAGATTTCTTGGGATGGGAAAAACGTGTGTGGAAATCAATGAAAAGATGCAAGCAGTCTAAAACGATAATGCACCATCGATGACTACCATCAGATACTGGCATAATGAATTTAAACGTGGCCGAAGATTCGTCTTTGATGACGAGCTCCCCTGTCGTCCCATTGAGGTCACTACGGATGAAATGATTAACAATGTGCATGATATCGTATTAACAGACCGCCGGATGAAGATAAGAGAGATTGCTGAGATTGTAAACATCTCAATTGAAGATGTACGAAATATCCTGCATGCCAAATTGGGTATGAGAAAGCTATTGGTGACATGGGTGCCTTCAACGGAATGTTTGAACAAGTTTAAGCGTAATCCGAGTGATTTTCTGCGGTGTTATGTGACCGTTGATGAGACGTGGATCCATTACGACACATCAGAAACCAATAGTCAGTCAGCATATAGGGTTTCTGCCGGCGAACGTGCACCAATGAAAGCAAAGACGATTCCATCAGCCAGAAAAGTTCTAGCGACGATTTTTTGGGATTCGCAGGGCATCATCTTAATTGATTATTTGGAGAAGAGAAGAACCATAATGGGTCACTATTATGCCAATTTATTGGACCGATTCGACGCTGAAGTAAAGAGTAAAAGGCCACACCTAGCTAAGAAAAAATCCTGTTCCATCTTGACAACGCCCCGGCTCACTCACCGGCAATTTCAACAGCAAAACTCGTTGAGTTACGGTACAAAGTGTTGTCCCTTCCACCATATTCGCCATATTTGCCCCCCTGCGACTTTTTTCTTTTTCCAAACATGAAGAAATGGCTTGGTGGAAAGCGGTTGTCGACAAATGAAGAAGTCATTGCGGAAACAGAGCCCTATTTTGCAGAGTTCGAAAAATCTTATTATTTGGATGGGTTAAAAAAGTTGGAACATCTTTGGATCAAGTGCATAGAGCTACAAGGCGATTATGTCGAAAAATAAATATACTAAATATAAACCAATTGCCTTGTTTTCCTGAGCACAGTTATTTATCATACCACCCTCGTAGTATGGGACGATTATGAAGTGAGGAAACGCTGGCAAGAATATTTCGGAAAGCTCCTCAATAATGGGGACAATAAGACTGAAGAGTCAAATGAGGACAATGTAGAAGGGATAATGAATGAAACTGAGAAGGATATTGGGTTAAATGAGATAGATAAAAACGGTCAAATGCTAAAATATGGAAGTGCAAAGCTTGTACGAAGATTGTGATGAATTATTCAATGTATGCCTTAAGGTCAGAAGAGTGCTGAGTGATTGGAAGAGCGCGATTATTGTACCACTGTATAAGGGTAAGGTGAACAAGAGTGATTGCAAGAAGTACAGAGGAATAAGTCTGCTCAGTCTACCTGGTAAAGTATCTGGAAGAGTACTGACTTAGTACGAGAAACTACACAAATCAAGATTTGGTATGTGCAGGGTGGCTTGACGCCAGAAAGAGGATGTGTTGATCAGACGTTTGCTCTCCAGCAGGTGATCAAAAAGTATTTAAGTGTAAAAAAGAGGCTGTACTGTGCGTTTGTAGATCTGGAGGGAGTATATGGCCGAGTGAATAGGGAGAAGCTATGGGAAACATTAAATGAATATGGCGTAAGTAAAGGTCTAATAAATGGAATAAGGGCAGTATATAATGATAGCCGGGCATGTGTTAGGGTGGGAGCAGGTATTATCGAATACTTTAATACTAAGCAAGGAGTGCGACAAGGCTGTGTGGTCACCCTGGTTGTTCACACATTTAGCCATGTATACATTACATGGATAAATATGTTAGGCAAGCATGTATCGATACAAATGATGTAATTGTTGGTGATGTAAATATACGAGTTCTGATGACACAGTCTTATTAAGTGATAATGCAGGTGAGCTACAAACTGCTCTGAGGAAGTTTGAAATAGTCTGTAAGAGCGTGGGTCTAAAGGTAAACGTGAACAAAGCTAAGATTGTGGTGTTCAATCGGGAAGGTGAAAAGAAGAGTAGAGTATTTACCCTGCGTGATCAAATTGTGGAATAAGTGGACGAGTTGGTATATCTGGGTAGAATTTTAACGGCAGATGGTACAACTGATGGCGAGATTGCACGACGGGTCAATGCTAGAAGGCAAGTGATTGAAGTTATGTGGGCGATAATGAAAAACGAATGCACGAGCGTAGCTGCGAAACGAGCAATCTATAATTCCATGTTTGTGCTGTGAGTACTGTATGGAAGTGAGACATGGGTATGTCAAAAAAAGCACGAAAGAAAAATAAATTCCGCGGGATTGGGATTCCTGAGAAGCGCATGCGGTAAAATGAGAAAGGATAAGATGAAGAATGAGTGCATAATGAGCGAGTGTAGCGAGGAAAAGACGATGATAGATAGGTATAAAAGTAGTAGGCTACGTTGGTTTGGTCACATTAAGAGAATGAACAACGCTAGACTAACGAAACAAATGTAGGCAGGTGAAGTTGAAGGTAAAGCCGGGCCTGGTAGGCCACGTAAAACTTGGCTGAATGCAGTAGAATGATGATAAAAGAAAGAAAGGTAAGGAGTTTTAAAAATAAAATGGCATGTCAGAGACAATGTATGAATCTTGCGGAAGCTAGGGAGGTACGCAGAGATAGGAAAGCGTGTAGAAAGATTGTAAATGAAAAATAAATAAGAGGCAGCGATAGTTTTGCCTACTCCGCAAGGGAATGGTGTGAATGTTATGTTATGTTTCAATTGTATGGTTACTTAATATTTTTTAAGTTTATCCGTATCGTTAGTTGTGAAGCTCTACCAACATTAAGTGGTAATTGTTCTTTACGGGTACGTCTAGCAGGTGTAATTATATTGTTGGTTTCTTTAATGAAATAACCTTTAATTAGCTTGTAGTGGAGTTTTTAAATGGATTACAAATTCGTTTAGCTTGATGCACTAGAGCTTTGACTACACTAATTTTTTGTCGTTGATGATGATTTGATAGTTTATGAAGATATCTTTCGGTGTGACTCGGCTTTCGGTAAGCTCTAAAAGACAAAGATGAATTGTTAGAAATTAATGTATTTAAAAATGGCAAATTTCGATTATTTGATTCTTTTTCCATAGTAAAGTGAATGCTTGAATGAATACTATTTATAAAATATAAAAGCTCATTTAGCGCTTCTTTTCTATGTCTCCAAGTGATAAAGGTATGGTCAATATAACTATACATATGTAGTTAAATTAATGATAAGGTAACATACACATTATGTTTTCATTGTATAATAATGATTTTATGCCGTAAATATTAACGGAAAATGATTTCTTTGTTGGATTTGTGGTTTAACTAAATATTTTATTGGTATGTCCAGTTTCTAATTGTAAATACTTTCACCACTTCAATTTTTTTCACAACTTTCGACTTGCACTATAATGTGATTAAATTAAATTAAACTTTGTTAAATTTGCTTTTGATCGTGAGATTTTTCATTGTTAGCTTTCGTCCGTTAGAGGGTGTTCCGGTTTGTTATTTTCAAGGCGGTTTAGTAATATTTGATCTATTAAAGATTTAGGCAATCTTTACTAAAATAAAGTTATATGTGATCGTTGGTTTTTTCATATAGGTTTGTAAAGATCTATATCCTCATCCTAAAAATCCTAATTAATAGAGGTAGGATACTTAGGCAAAATAAAGTCTCGAAAAAGGCAAAAAGAAGATTGAAAAAAGGCACTAAAAAGGCAAAAGAAAAGTAAAAAAGGCAAAAATAAATAAAAAGGCAAAATTAAAAAAACGGCTTTTCACTGAGAGAGAAAAATCGACGGTAAAATAAAAACAACTGAAATTCGACTAAAACGGTTTATTAAAAAAAATAGCATAAATATGTATATACAGTACTAACAGGTTACGCATATTATTATTTAAATATTGGTTTTATTACGTTGCCAACTGGTCACCAGTAATTTCACTATGTTCTCTGGAGTTAAAGAAGTTCTCTTGTCGTCGACAATTTGTTTGTAGCTTGAAAAGGACCTCTCTACGTCACATGATGTTACGGAGCGTATTTCAGAGAACTGATTTGTTGTGGTGACAGAACATCAAACATAGAATCTCGAGTAAAAATCCCCTGGTGAATTTCGGAAATTATTTTAAAATTTTCTAAAGAAGGATTTTTTCAAAACAGCTTTAAGTTTATCCTTTATTTTTATTCCTGCTGGTCTAGGGCTTTCGATGTGAGATCCACTGCCTTCTGTACAAATTCTAGGGATTCCACAACTGTCCGTCCGACTGTTTCTAATTTCTTTATTATGTGGGACAACCAAGAAAAGTTTGTTTGAATATACGTTAAGGGTCCTAATACCTCACTGTTGTTTCGTCAACGCACGTCCATTTAAAATTGTCTCCAATTTCAGAGCGTATAGCTTCTGTGCTCTAAAGAAAAAATGACTTGTTTCAATTAATACAATTCAATAATTACTGTGTATTCTTACCGATCGGTAACACAAATGCAAATAATTCTTCCTCCACGTCGAATCATCCAGAATCGCTTGGTTTGTATGTTTTTCTAAAAATGACTTAAATTTTCTATTTTTTAATTTATAGAACGGGATGCAGCAATAAGGGCATCACAGAGTTCCAATGAGAAACCAGATTTACTGGGTCCGCTTTTTGGATTAATGGGTCTAAACGAATTTGATATTAATTGTTGTTTTGCAGTTTTACGATTTGCATTACCTACGTGCAACGTTGTCTGCAAATGTTGCGTTATTAAATATTAATGAATGGTGATATAAATAATAGCTTTTTTTCATTATCGGACACTGCGCTTGCGGTAAAAAAACTATGAATGAAGAAAATAAAATAGTTATTTAATTAATAAAACACAATAATTGGCATACCTACATTTTTCTCACAAACTTGACAAAGAAGTAGGTTTCCATCCGTTGTAAAATTAGAATCTTGGTTGCTTGTCCGCTGGAATTTTTATAATTCAAACTCTCTTGAAATACAATGAATGCACTGCAAAAATCACAATGTTAACACGTTCGAAAGTTGTGGCAAACTACCTGAGTCAGTAGAAAACTTTCTGCTGACAATACAGGCCCCTTCATTAAGTCATAAAAATTAATCTCAAGAAAATAATCCTTCTGAGAAATATTCAGCCAGTAACAATAAAGGGTAAAACCCACCAAACCTCTACCTTTAAGTGCTTGGGAATAATACTTTCTACAATTTATTTTAGAAATTTCAAATGTGCATATTTCTTAGAAAATTGCTAGTACAAATTTTTCTTTAATTGAAAATTTAAGATCTAAGTTTTAACTTAATATTAACTATACCATAAAAAGCACAAAAGGCAAGAAAAGTAGAAAATTTCTCAAAAAAGGCAGAATCCTAAAAAAGACGCGAAAAGGCAAAAAAAGCAAAATAAAATTTGCATTTTTTAATTGCATGCATTCTAAAACGGATTTAAAACTGGGTCTGCTTTTTATCCTTCCATTTATTAAAAAAGGCAATTTGCCTCACTATCCTAGCTCTACTAATTAACTTCTCTTAATTATATTGTATCAATCCCCGAAATTGTATTCCTATATGTGTAAAATCTGTCGATTGCGCATCAATCCCAATTCCTTCTAATCCGTCTCGGCCCCTATAAAATCGACTGCAAATTGGAACTCTCTCTCTCTCTTCTCTTTCGAGAAATAAACCAAACCAACCTTATCATTTTCTTTATAAACCAGAAAAGCTGGATCTAACATACACATACACCAGCAGTACACGTTCATCCGCCTCCAGGTGTCAAAACCTTGTAGACGACACACACACAACCAAATTACACCGCTTCCAACAATCCAACCTAGCCGCAAACTCGCAGGTTCTCAAACCGTGCGTTTTTGTACCTTCTCTGCAGACGTTGGTCAACCAATGTAGAGCAGACTCAATCCTTTTCCAAGTTATAGCCGAAATCCGCACGACTCAAGCATTCTCCGTATCCGAGCTATCGGTGAAAACCGTGCGGCTACAATCCTCGCAACTTAGGCGAAAGTCCCAAGTGGTCCCTCAAAACATCCCTTTTTACCCAGAATAATTACACGTATTAAACATATACAAGATACGACAAATATACTTCATCCTGTATATAAGTACTAGAACCATCTTTTATTTCTTGTTCATTTCCGTTATTTATTTTCAAAATCAAATTTAGTCATCGTTATTAAAAGAACATCGACATTGTAAGTAGCTCCAAAGGTCAATTAAAAATTACAATTAAACCCAAAAGTTTTCCACACACTGTAATTAACCAGAACAGTAATTGTAACGCTTGTATCCGTAGGAAAACACCCCAAACGTAATTTACTATTAAAAACTACTTAATAACACAAATACACTTTTAATTGACAAATATTGGTTGCAAACGATGTCAGAACTCCCTAATATTTAAGAAAAAATTCAACCACCCTTAGTAGTAATAAAATTAATAATTCACTCCACCAATTTATTAAGGATTTGATTTTTAGGCCGAAAAAACCCAGGAAACATTAATTAGTTTTATTACAGAACTACCATTCGAGGGAACACCAACCAGCAGTACAACAGTGCCAGGAGGGTTGCCTAACCAAACGGAACTGCAATTCCAGAGTTTAATCATTTGTTTTAAATTGCCTATTTTAGTTGAATTTTATTATATTTAATCTTATATTGTATTTTTATTATCATTTGTAATGAATAAATGCCTTTTTAGTTTGGTTGTGTTGTGAACTGTATATAAAGACATAAAGACTTTCACTCACGACTAAACAAAGCCACAGACAAAAGTATAAAGGTATATTTTTATGATACCCCTTTGAAAAAGCGTACATTTATGTTCTTAAATTTCGTATATTTATTTGATATCTTAAGTAATTTTCAAAAACACTTTTCATTTACTGGAGAAGATGACTCTAGTTGTTATCGAACGTGTAAATTTGTAAAGAAAAAATAGCAAATACACGATTTTATACCCACAAACTAAGTATCTTAATGATTCATGACCGTTTCGGGCATACCTCTCTCATGCGTATTCGCAAATTTTCCTATTTCGTGTGTTAAGGATATAGATAGGAACTTAATGTCCTTCTGAATTCCCATTTCGTGCCTACCTAAGTTACTAACTCGGAACTGAAAAATTTGAGAAAAAGTTACAACAGGATGAATGAGCTGATTCAGCAGTTTAATTTAAAACTGAAAGACATGTACGATAGCACATACACAATATTTGAAACAAAGTTGCAGCAACTAGCACATGTATTACTAAAAACAAAAAATAAAAATGCCTAAACTATATGTGGTGTAATCTGTATCTATTCTATGTATACAGAGTCCGCCAGTTAAGCGGGAAATTTTGAAGTCCCAATTTCTTCAGAAAATATTTATTTTCAAAACTTTTTTTTACAGGTTTGCATAGAGGAAAGCATGCCATTTTATGTATTAAGAATAATTTCGCTCAAAGGGGAACCATGTTTTTGTAAACTTAGATTGAACATTTTTGGTTATTCGGTGCTACTTCCAGTAAGGTTCGTGGTTTATTACTCTATACCCCGCTCTTCAGAAATCCACAAAAAAAATCGCATGCTGAAAGATCAAGAGAGTTTGCGGCCAAATGAGTAGAATCAGTAATATTTAAAAGTAATAGCATGCTATACTAGATGGACGTGAATTCAAAGTAAATTACGTCGAAATGCATAAATAGAGTAAAACCCATAAAGGTAAAGCAATCTCCATTAATGAATTAAGCGATGCAGTTAGAAAACTAGGAAAATTCAAAGCTTTATTCTTTCATGTACTAGAACACCATTTTACCTCAAGACGAAAACGGAAATGAGAAATTGAATTTGACAGCGGCGTGAGACGTGTAAGTTCGACTCAATCATCCTATTTCAAAAATCCCCTTGGAGAAATAAACTGCCATTATTTAAATACGTTAAAATATAAACGGTAATTCAAAAATTGTGAAGCAAATATACTAAAAATTAGTAATATATTCAAAGATATGTACTATGGAATTTAACAGTTAAAACGAAGTGTAACAGGTTTTTCTCAATTATGACTTTTGAATTTACTGCGTCAATGAAAATCGCTCCTTGGCAGTTCCTGTGCATGCAAATCCATCGAAGAGTTTAATTTTTGTTCTTTGCTATTAAATTGAACTTGTATTCAGAATAAAGTATAACGGGTTTCCCACGGTTTGATTCCATCACTTCCATCACAAATGTTCTAATAGTACACACGTAACAAAAAATATACCAATGTTTTTCAATAACCTTGCTGCGCTTACAAGAATCCCAAAGAACTCATTTATTTTAGTAATATGGAAATGTTTATATCATCCCTATATTGATGGAATTGGAGATATATATTTATCTTTAATTGAACAATGAGTAAGGTACTTTTGTAATCATACCTACTATAAACAATTAAACAATTACTGTCCTATTTACAATGCAATTTTAAAATTTAATAAGAAAATAGGTAATTAAATCATTGGAATATTGATTAAAATGAGGTCGTCTTAGGTTTAAACCTTGATAATGGTTGGCAGACCATTTATGTTGATACCATGTTTCATAAAATTTAAAACAATGAGAATATTTAGTCCCGTGAACTTTCTACATGTAATTGAACAACGAGCTAGGTATAAATACTGTAGTTAGAAATTTTGCCGCATATCCAATGATGTCTATAAGACAAGCGGGGTTAGAATCAGTGTTGTCCTAGTCAACAGTTTACAGAATATTGCGAAAAAATAAATTTCATCAATACACATTTTCCAGTATGCAACAATTAAAAGAAACGGATTTTCCCAGAAGAGTGGTATTTTGTGAATTTATGATAACTTGGGCGCAAGGAAACAATCTTTTTTTAACAATATGATTTGGACAGTTAAAGCCAAATTTACAAAAATTGGAGCATTTAATCGCCATAATTCTCATTATTGGAGGGATTCGAATTTAGATGTATTTAGAGAACAAGATTTGCAAGAATCTTGGCATTTTAACGTTTATTGTGCGGTAAAAAATGATAGCGTCGTGGCACTACAATTTTATCAAGAAAACTAAATGGTAAGTTATAGTTTAGAGCAGGGCTGAGCAACTTCAAGTGGTTCAAGGGCCGCTATAAATAAAAATGAGGTTGCGAGGGCCGCATCCTAATCAGCAATTTTTAAAAATAGGCATAATGAAACGTGTTTGTTTAATTATTAATATTTATTTAAAAAAATACAAATATCGTATACAAAAAAGTTAATGGGACGTTTGGGGGTGTTAGTTTTCATTAACCAATGTGGCAATATCAACAGTATTATTTGTTGTTGATAATCGAAGCAACTGGGTAAGTGACTTATCCGACAGGGAACACCTGTATTTTGATTTCAGAAATTTCATGTTGGAAAAGCTGCTCTCACAAAGTTTCGTGATTCCCATCTTTGAACCCATTATGAGACCCAAGTTTCGCAAACTGGGGTAAGGTTCTCTTGGAAGTAACTTAAAAAGCTTCAATCCCACTTCGGTTCTTCTCTGATATAAAGGATCTGACTGCTTACACTCTCAGTAACAACTGTAAGTGGCTGAGTAAAAACAGAAAAGTCTGCTTGGATTTTTTAAAGTCACTATTCTTCTGCAATTTTATCAATATATTTTACATAACTTACATATGAAATTTTCTCGAAGTTCTTCATTTCCTCAAAATGCGCTTTGCAGCTTGAAAAAATGTAAAATCATCTTTTTCTAGTGAAGACTTGAAAAGCTTAATTTTATTTTTAAATCCCTTTATGTGGCCATATACAATTTGATTTTACAATTCCGTGGTGTCGTTAAAGAAAACGTGAATCTCCTTGCTAAGAGCGAAGAAACGTTGCAAACAGTTGCCAGCGCTTAACCAACGAATATCGGTGTAAAGTAACAAGTCCTCATATGTAGCTTCTACTTCAGTAAAAAAATCACCAAACTTTCTATTAGTTATTTTAACAACCACTTTCATAACATTCATTTGACACAAGGACTTTCCACATGGGGCTTCTTGGTGAATAATGTAGTGTGTCATAGGACAGTTTCAGTTCCTATCATAGCTCTGTCCCCATCAGTGACAATACAGGAACATTTATCAAATCCCCCATAGTTAGGCACAACCTTATTTGCAGCATTAAATACAACCAAGGGTGCGGATGTACCCTTGGTTGTATGATGGAGAGGGATAAGATCAAGCATCTCTTGTGCTGCACTGAAATCCTCTTGCATAGTTCGAACAAAAATTACAAGTTGGCTGTTGTCCGATAGGTCAATGCTTTCGTCCAAGCAAAGCGAAAGTTATTTACATCAATTGAATCACGCAATTTTTTGGATACGTATTGATTAATAAGGGATACACGTCTTGAAATCGTTTGATGCGACACTGACACTGCCATCTTGATTGAACAATTCTTAATGAGCACTTCATCACTGAAAGGCTTTTTTGCTTAGACAATTTCCAGCGCTACTTCGTAAGAAGCGACAATACCGCATTTATTATCATTGTCAGTCTTTTTAATAAAATGTGTTTGCTGTTTCAGTTTTTTCTTTTGTTCAACAATCATAACATTCCTTGCCTCCCCTGTGTATTGTTGAAATTTTTACTTTCTTGGTAAAGTATTTCGGTCGACAAAAAATCGAAAAAAATAAGTTGCGTTGTTTTGATCTTTCACGACTCCCTGAACCAAAAAAAAAATTTTTGAAAATTTTTCAAAATTTCTGTGTCTGTGGTCACTCGCCAGCGATTTTGATGAAATTTGGAATGAAGACCTATTAGACAATTCTGTCGACAAAACAAGCTTTTAAACGCAATAGGTATACAAAATGAGGGTGTTATTTTGGGGGCAAATTTTCAAATTTCAGCATAGGAGATTGAAATTCAGGTCATCAGTAACTCACATGAAATGCAATTTTTTGCAATTTTTTAAATCTTTCAAAATTGAATATGGCCACAGTTACAGTCACATATACATATATTTTTTGTATAAATATATATTACCGATACCGTTCAAGATATAAAAGAATTGGAAATAGATATGCGTAGTTAAAGAGATTTCTTTGCGTAATAAATTATGGTATAAATTTGCCTACATTTCGGAATTGATTTATTCAAAATTCCCTCCTCGCATTTTTTTGTTTTTTTTTTATATTTTCTGGGCAACTAGCCACTTTTATGAATGCAACTAACCTGCTTGTTCTAAAGCTACTAGTGTAGGAGATATGAATTTTCAAATATTTAATATTGATATTGTTAAAACTTTCTAACTATTTTGGTTACAAGCTTGGGACTTTGAAAATAAACTTTGTTTATTTACGCTAATGAAATGATATTATCCTGATGAAAACACTACTTCCGGTTTATCCGGAAATTACAACACTCCTCGTATTGCTGGTATAACATATACTGTTACGGTAAAAATGCTCACTAGGACAAGGTGACAGATAAACCTGGTTTTTGCACGGATAGCTCGGCGTGCGGGTGAGGGTCTGTCGGGAAAAGCAGTTTCTTCTCCGTGTTTTAAAACGCGAAATAAACGACGGTACGTGGTGGTCCGAATACCCATCTTACCCCACTTACCAAATCGTAACGCTAATAGATCCAGGTGTCCGCAATGCTGCTTCACCTGAAAGGCTTCAAAAGCTGTACCTTAATCTGACAAGCTTACCACCGTGCAGCAATGTTCAAATTCAATACTCAATACAAATCACTAATGTTCCCACTACGTTAACTTAATAATCTTCCTTAAACAAGTCAAAATAACACATACCAAACTGACTTCAATTCGGCTACGAAGCTTCTCTAAACTGGTAAGCTACGTTACGTTAACTTAATATTTGTAACAAAACAAAAAAACAAACAAAAAACTCCAAACTTCTCTCATTAAAACTCGGCGACGCCTCCTATTTGAGCAATATATCATCACCCTTTGTCAAGGCTTAATATTAAAATAATTACTCCAAAACAGTAACTAAGATAAATATCTATTAACTCAAAATAAAACAATTAAAATTTGAACAGCATGTCAATTTGGATAAAATGATAATCGTCTACTCTTAACCTTTTACCTCATTGAATTCTGGCCAGTAGCAAAACTATCTTAAGCTAAATAGTATCCTAAAAATTTCTATAGACCTGAATTACGTCCGTACGCAAATCTTACATAAAGAAATTAAGGTAAGATTTTATTTACCTCCATGCATGAAATATTAATAGTATCATAAACACCTTAAATAGCTTCTAAATAGACGAAGGAAACTGTCCGTGAATGTTAACAAAATGACACAATAAATTCAACAATAATTACTTCCAACAGGTTCCTCCGTTAACACACATTGCATAAAATATTCCACATAAAACACAACCAAATTTTATTCCCATAGGTCACAAGACCAACAAACAGAATATAAATTGAATTACCTAGGTCACACAGGCAACTAAGAGATGATCCTTGCTCCACGAAAGCGTCGTGTAAGGCTCGAGCGGGCCAACGGTCTTCGGCGTTACTCCTTGATGACGGCAATACCGACTCGCAGTAGATCGCTACCGCGTATTCAACTTGATTTTAAATTAATTTACAAAATTCTCCAGAATTGACACCAATAATGTCTCGTAACTTATTGAAGCAGTAGTAACTAGATTAGATCACTTTAATAATTTCTTTTAACTCAAAGATGTTAAGGTTCGACTAAGAAAACACTCAGCAAATTGTTTTACACAACTTAAATTAGTAAGTTTAATTTCAAACAAAACAATCTTAATCAGTTGATGTGGTTGGGTGTTCGTTCACTACGTACACTTAACTTTTATTATATTTAATTATATTTCGTTAATCACGAAACTCAATAGTTCTCGGGTTCGCACTACAAAAAAACACGAACCCAAATTTCTATCATAAATGCACTCGAAGATGCCGTTATTCTCCAATAAATTGAATTAATGAACGAGCCCGGTTGAAATTTTACTTCACAAAATATCCCAAACTTGGTTTTATTCGACTAATCTTGCAAGTCTTCAACGCTACTTAAAGAAATTTCACTAGTAGCTCGCACAATTATGAAACCCCAAATTCCGCTAGTTCGAACGAGTTTCGACACACACGACTCCTCGCGTCAAAAGCTTGGGGAAGAGCGCTTATCCTTTCAAACTCACTTTTGCGCCATATTAAAAAAACGTTCCCCTCCATACAAATTCAATTAAACAAACCAATCAACCATTTGAACTTTAAAATTTACCACCCCCCTAAATATACGATGGTAGCTCGACTGGAGGCGAAGAAACTGCTACATCTGCATCTCCCTTCGACACGACACAGATATGTTATTGCAAAAGTACAACCAATCGCCCACCCATAGTACTTATATGGATGGAAACCATCATTCCGACTCTCAAATTGGTCCTCTGCACAGATGCGACAGTACGGCACCAACGCGATAACAACACTTCTTTGTAATGAAACTATGTAACAAAATCAAACGAATTTATCTTAATAAAATCCCAAATATGATTCGGGCATTAACCTGAAAATTGTATTCAAAATTCTAAAAACTACACTGACTTTTATTAATGAAATTACGTAACTACACAAAAAAAAATTCGTAACTTCTATCTACAATGAGTAAAGATAATGCACAATCGCACATTCCTAAGATTTCTTTACATACAGCGCGACCTATTCAAGCAAAATATTCATTATCTACAGTAAGCTCTTAAACTAAAATTGAAAGAAAAGAAAAGAAAAGATTCGGAATCTAACTAAATAGATAAAGACCTAACCAATACGTATACAGAGTGTTCAAAATACCCTGACAATACATACCCTTACTTTATTTGAAAGGGAGCGAAATTTGCTATAGAATGATATGAAACAGTCCACTTTTTTAGTATTCTGCAAGAAAGTCCTGTAATGCACTATCATTTACCTAGTTTCTCATCTAATGTTGTGTATTGCCGTTTCATATTATACTCTTTGGGAATTGAGATTACCTACCTATATATATATATATATATATATATATATATATATATATATATATATATATATATATATATATATATATATGCCACAGTGTTTACCGTAGAGTATACTCGGCAGGCTAGCAGTTGGTTAACTTGAGCAGTTTAGATGTGGGCGGTAGATATGCGGCAACTAAATAAATGTGGTTTAGAGCTTAAGGAAAAAAAAAGGTTAGGCGCCACAAGTTTTCTTTAGGTCCCTAAACTTAAAAAGGGCATAAAAGAAACAATATTGTGAGAGTAAGTGATACTATATTTAACAAAACTATAAATGGGAATTTCTGTAAAGTGTAAAATAAAGTTTGAAATTTTGAATTGGTAAAAAAATTCCTTTTAATGTGTAATAAGCAATCAGAATTGGTTGCCAGTGAAAGTGACTTGATAAGTGGGAAGATACTAGATAACAGGGCAGGTAAAAACCAAGCAAAGCGTTTAAAAGAACTTATCAGTAAGCTGAAATGAAAAAAAATTAATTTATGCATACAAAAAAATATGGTCAACACAGTAATTTATTGAATTGGTTCAACGTAGGCATACTGCGCACCTAAATAAATAAAAATATAATAATGAATTAATTGTAAGCTACACAGGAAAAAAATTCAGTGTACAACTCTGCGTGGCACCTCCCTCCTATAATCTGCATAAACCAAAAAAAAACTTGACTTCCGGCAATTGAATTCCGACTGTACTACCGTAAATGATTTACAAAAAAAAATACTGTTACTATGGTACTGAAGGTACATCAAACACAATAGCAAAATAAGCGTAATTAAACAAAATGCGGTACAATAGTCACAATACCTTAGGGTTGGATGTTTTTCTGTTTATGGTGAATACATTTCGTTTTTTTTTAACAGATTTAACAGTTATCAATATTTATATTATAAACTACAACAAAGGGGAATTTCAACTGAACTTCAACATAAGATCAGTGAAATTTTATGATTAAATAGTTACTTTAACCAATATTATATTATATATATATATATATATATATATATATATATATAAAATGAAAAGGTATGTAACCTCAATGATTGATTTAACAACGTGAATAGTGATATTAAATTCCAGCAATCCAACACAACCCACAAGCGTTCCTCTTAAGGTATGATTTGCACAATGGTTTTAATCGTAACATTAAATTATAAACGATACTGATCTGACCTGTTCGTTGCCACGAAAAACAGAACGGTGAATGTAGAATCGAGTCGCAGACCAGAGAAGATGGGTTGTTGTTATATTAGTTACCAATCGCACACCTTGTAGTAAGGGGTTCCGTCTGGATTTGTCGGTCGTAAATTGAATTTGTATTCCTTGATGTAATAATTAAATTATTGTTTGTAGAAGCAAGAGTCGTGAACCGTAAATAGTTCACTGTTAAATGTGACCTAAAATACATGAATGAAACAGGAACAATTTGAGCAGTTGGGTTAGACATTTACCTGAGTTGATAGGCGGCCAGACAGGAAACGTGCCAACTATTATCCGGAACTTCCGAAATATAATTGTACAGGCAGGTAATTACTAAACGAATTAATATAAGCCTGTATTCAATTTTTTTAAATATGTGAATGCACGAGATTTAACCAGAATTTCCGCTTCAAGTACAACACATGGCACGAATTTTTAAAAGAACAACAATTGTTGATAATAGAATGGAACAAGAAAAATGTTAAAAAGTACCTAGCAATGATAAAATTTGATCTAGGGTCAGGCTATTGAATTGCAATTCAAAATTGATATCACTAAAGACATCTATTATGCTATATAATTTTTTTTTAAAGTTTACTATTTATGAATATATTGAAATTTATTGTTAAATAAAAATCAGACCGTTACATTATTATATATATATATATATATATATATATATATATATATATATGTGTGTGTGTGTGTGTGTGTGTGTGTGTGTGTGTGTGTGTGTGTGTGTGTGTGTGTGTGTGTACGTGTGCGTGTCTGTCTGCGTGTCTGCGTGTCTGCGTGTCTGTGTCTGTGTGTCTGCGTGTTTGTGTCTCTGTGTGGCTGTGTGTCTGTGTGACTGTGTGTCTGTGTGTCTATGTGTCTGTGTGTCAGTGTATCTGTGTGTCTATGTGTCTGCGTGTGTGCGTGTCTGCGTATCTGCGTGTCTGCGTGTCTGCGTGTCTGTGTGTCTGTGTGTCTGTGTATCTGTGTGTCTGTGTGTCTGTGTGTCTGTGTGTCTGTGTGTATGTGTGTCTGTGTCTGTGTGTCTGTGTCTGTGTCTGTGTCTGTGTCTGTGTCTGTGTCTGTGTCTGTGTCTGTGTCTGTGTCTGTGTCTGTGTCTGTGTCTGTGTCTGTGTCTGTGTCTGTGTCTGTGTCTGTGTCTGTGTCTGTGTCTGTGTCTGTGTCTGTGTCTGTCTGTGTGTCTGCGTGTCTGCGTGTCTGTGTCTGTGTGTCTGCGTGTTTGTGTCTCTGTGTGGCTGTGTGTCTGTGTGACCGTGTGTCTGTGTGTCTGTGTGTCTATGTGTCTGTGTGTCAGTGTATCTGTGTGTCTGCGTGTGTGCGTGTCTGCGTATCTGCGTGTCTGCGTGTCTGCGTGTCTGTGTGTCTGTGTGTCTGTGTATCTGTGTGTCTGTGTGTCTGTGTGTCTGTGTGTCTGTGTGTCTGTGTGTCTGTGTGTCTGTGTGTCTGTGTGTCTGTGTGTCTGTGTCTGTGTGTCTGTGTCTGTGTCTGTGTCTGTGTCTGTGTCTGTGTCTGTGTCTGTGTCTGTGTCTGTGTCTGTGTCTGTGTCTGTGTCTGTGTCTGTGTCTGTGTCTGTCTCTGTGTCTGTGTCTGTGTCTGTGTCTGTGTCTGTGTCTGTGTCTGTGTCTGTGTCTGTGTCTGTGTCTGTGTCTGTGTCTGTGTCTGTGTCTGTGTCTGTGTCTGTGTCTGTGTCTGTGTCTGTGTCTGTGTCTGTGTCTGTGTCTGTGTCTGTGTCTGTGTCTGTGTCTGTGTCTGTGTCTATGTGTCTGTGTCTGTGTCTATGTATGTGTCTGTGATTGTGCTGTGTCTGTGTTTGCGTCTGCGTCTGCGTCTATGTCTGTGTCTGTGTCTGTGACTGTGTCTGTGTCTGTGTCTGTGTCTGTGTCTGTGTCTGTGTCTGTGTCTGTGTCTGTGTCTGTGTCTGTGTCTGTGTCTGTGTCTGTGTCTGTGTCTGTGTCTGTGTCTGTGTCTGTGTCTGTGTCTGTGTCTGTGTCTGTGTCTGTGTCTGTGTCTGTGTCTGTGTCTGTGTCTGGTCTGTGTCTGTGTCTGTGTCTGTGTCTGTGTCTGTGTCTGTGTCTGTGTCTGTGTCTGTGTCTGTGTATGTGTCTGTGTCTGTGTCTATGTATGTGTCTGTGATTGTGCTGTGTCTGTGTTTGCGTCTGCGTCTGCGTCTATGTCTGTGTCTGTGTCTGTGACTGTGTCTGTGCCTGTGTCTGTGCCTGTACCTGTGCCTGTGTCTGTGTGTGTGTCTGTGTCTGTGTCTGTGTCTGTGTCTGTGTCTGTGTCTGTGTCTGTGTCTGTGTCTGTGTCTTCTGTGTCTGTGTCTGTGTCTGTGTCTGTGTCTGTGTCTGTGTCTATGTATGTGTCTGTGATTGTGCTGTGTCTGTGTTTGCGTCTGCGTCTGCGTCTATGTCTGTGTCTGTGTCTGTGACTGTCTGTGCCTGTGTCTGTGCTGTCCTGTGCCTGTGTCTGTGCTGTGTCTGTGTCTGTGTCTGTGTCTGTCTGTGTCTGTGTCTGTGTCTGTGTCTGTGTCTGTGTCTGTGTCTGTGTCTGTGTCTGTGTCTGTGTCTGTGTCTGTGTCTGTGTCTGAGTCTGTGTCTGTGTCGACGTCTGCGTCTGCGTCTGCGTCTGCGTCTGCGTCTGCGTCTGCGTCTGCGTCTGCGTCTGTGTCTGCGTCTGGTCTGTGTCTGCGTCTGGTCTGCGTCTGGTCTAGTCTGCGTCTGCGTCTGCGCTGGTCTGCGTTTGCGTCTGCGTCTGCGTCTGTCTGGTCTGTCGTCTGCGTCTGCGTCTGGCCTGGTCCGCTGTACCTGTCTGCCTGTGTCTGTGTCTGTGTCTGTGTCTGTGTCTGTGTCTGTCAGTTACTGTGCCTGTGCCTGTGTCTGTGTCCTGTTTTGTCTGTGTCTGTGTCTGTGTCTTCTGTGTCTGTCTGTGTCTGTGTCTGGTCTGTGTCTGTCAGTGTCTGTGTCGTCTGTGTGTCTGCGATTGCGTCTGCGTCTGTGTCTTGCGTCTGCGTCTGCGTCTATGTCTGCGTCTGTGTGCGTGTGACTGTCTGCGTCTGCGTCTGTGCCTGCGTACCTGTGCCTGCTGTCTGCGTTGCGTCTGCGTCTGCGTCTGCGTCTGCGTCTGCGTCTGTCGTCTGCGTCTGCGTCTGTGTCTGTCGTCTGTGTCTGGTCTGTGTCTGCGTCTGCGTCTGCGTCTGTCTGTCTGTCTGTGTCTGTGTCTGGTCTGTCGTCTGCGTCTGACGTCTGCGTCTGCGTCTGCGTCTGCGGCTGCGTCTGCGTCTGCGTCTGCGTCTGCGTCTGTCTGCGTCTGCGTCTGCGTCTCGCGTCCTGCGTCTGCGTCTGCGTCTGCGTCTACGTCTGCGTCTGCGTCTGCGTCTGCGCCTGCGTCTGCGTCTGCGTCTGCGTCTGCGTCTGCGTCTGCGTCTGCGTCTGCGTCTGCGTCTGCGTCTGCGTCCGCGTCTGCGTCTGCGTCTGCGTCTGCGTCTGCGTCTGCGTCTGCGTCTGCGTCTGCGTCTGCGTCTGCGTCTGCGTCTGCGTCTGCGTCTGCGTCTGCGTCTGCGTCTGTGTCTGTGTCTGTGTCTGTGTGTCTGTGTCTGTGTCTGTGTCTGTGTCTGTGTCTGTGTCTGTGTCTGTGTCTGTGCCTGTGTCTGTGTCTGTGTCTGTGTCTGTGTCTGTGTCTGTGTCTGTGTCTGTGTCTGTATCTGTGACTGTGCCTGTGTATGTGTCTGTGTCTGTGTCTGTGCCGGAGTCTGTGTCTGTGTCTGTGTCTGTGTCTGTGTCTGTGTCTGTGTCTGTGTCTGTGTCTGTGTCTGTGTCTGTGTCTGTGTCTGTATCTGTGTCTGTGTCTGTGTCTGTGTCTGTGTCTTTGTCTGTGTCTGTGTCTGTGTCTGTGTCTGTGTCTGTGTGTGTCTGTGTCTGTGTCTGTGTCTGTGTCTGTGTCTGTGTCTGTTTGTTCTGTGTCTGTGTCTGTGTCTGTGTCTGTGTCTGTGTCTGTATCTGTGCCTGTGTGTGTCTGCATCTGCGTCTGCGTCTGCGTCTACGTCTGCGTCTGCGTGTGCGTCTGCATCTGCGTCTTCGTTTGCGGCTGTGTCTTTCTGTATCTGTGTCTGTGTCTGTGTCTGTGTCTGTGTCTGTGTCTGTGTCTGTGGCTGTGTCTGTGTCTGTGTCTGTGTCTTTGTCTGTGTCTGTGTCTGTGTCTGTGTCTGTGTCTGTGTCTGTGTCTGTGTCTATGTCTGTGTCTGTGTCTGTGTCTGTCTGTGTCTGTCTGTGTCTGTGTCTGTGTCTGTGTCTGTGTCTGTGTCTGTGTCTGTGTCTGTGTCTGTGTCTATTTTTACAAATACTTTTGATGATCGGTAGATATCCAACAGTGATCTTTTCATTTGGCCACCCTGCTCTCAGATCTTGCAGTGCTCGATTTTTTATTTGAAGTACAATTAAAGATCGTGTGTATAACTCTGCCTTATCAACTATAGAACATTGAATGCATCGACTAAGGAATGAATTTACGAAGTTAAATCCCGAGTCAATCAGAAAAACAATCCGTGAACAAGTACTGCATAGATGCGAAAAATGTTTGCAAGTTCAAGGGCGCCAGTTTCAACAGTTATTACAAAAGTAGTTTTTTTCACTCCAACCTTCTTTTTTTTAGTTCCACATCTAATTTTGTTACTTTCTGTTTAAAATACTATGCTATTTTGACGTATCTAAAGTTCTTGAAATTTTCTGCAATTTGTCTAACTGCATATAACGTAGGCTTTTGCGGATACCGAATTATAAATGTGTCTGATGTTCTTGGCATAACTTAATAACTTAAATACATTGTACATAAATAAAAAATAAGGTTAAATAAGTTTTGTTTGTATAATTTAAGCGGTTCGGTATGATCATTATTTATGAGTTTCAAACAGTAGTGTAATTAATACGTCATCACTTTTACTGCCACTCTGACAGATGTGTCACACTGATGCATCTTTTGAGATTTTAATTGATTTTCAACGCCGTCTTAGCCAGCTAAACATGAACATTATATCAAAGTCACAGCAAAATGGCTATTTAAATATTTTAAATTGGAAAATTCGAAAACTACACATTTTCGGAATAGACAACCTTGTACAAACTTACCCTAGTCAGATAAAACAATAAAATTTGGGGGTTTCCATTTAAATAAATTGAGTTTTAGCACTTTGTCAAGTTCATCTTTAATCTTTCGGAGTAGGCCCTTCTCAGCAACGTCATTTTTGACATAAAACTTAACTATGTCAAAAATCCTTAAGACTTAGGTATTAAATACAAAATCGTCCTAAATTTTGAGAGGAATTGAAAAATGTAATAGTTTAGGATGTTCTATTTCCCCCATCAACATTAGTATGCTACCAAATTTAAAAAATTTTCCAATGCATAGTTTTCCCACAAATTATCGATTTGCTTGCTGATGGGACACCCTATATATGATTGGTATTAACACGTATTTCACGCAACTTGCATAATTAGCTTACGGGCCGTTGACCAGGTGGAAATTGTATAAACGAGTTTCCTACTGATTTAAGAGATAATGAAATATTTATCTTAATTTAAATGTTTGTTCTCTACTGAAGTAACGTTTCTACTAAACCTTTTGTAGTAAACAATTAACGTGGGAATGGTTTTTCCAGAGATAGAATTAATAATTTTGTACAATTTAAATGTCAAGTTATATTTAGATGCTAACAATCTATTTCTGAACCTTCTTAAATATTTAATTAAGTTTTTGTATCATTTTGCATAGAGCAAGTATAATTCCAAACGCCTACTACATCGACCGTTTGTGTTAGTTCTAATTTTAAAGTCTAAATGTAAAATTAGATCTTTTTATTGTGTTAAACGTTGTTCTATTAATACTCTTTTAGATTACCGTCGTTTTTTAGACATTTATTTACTTTTGTGTGACAAAAAAAGAGAACTGGAATTTCTAGTTTTTTCCCTCTATTGGTTCATTGAATGAGGATACATAAAAAATCAATTGTGTAGTCAGAGTTTCGATAAAGAAGCTAATTTATTGAGACTAGCTGGACAATATTACACAAGAAATGAAATTGAGTCTTAGATTCAACTGAAATGATAATGAATAAATTAAAAGACACTCTAATAAACTAAACAATATCTATTTATGTTAGTAACGCTCAACTTGGTGGATATTTATACATCATTAAAAGAACTTTCAAAAATTAAAACTGTTTAGAGTTTATTTTCTTTTAAATGAAATTAATTCCGTGTTTAGGCAACTTTCATTCGATTTAACCAACTTTCCCCGTTTACATATTGCCCATACTTGTTATTCCTATCTTGGATACAACAAATTCATGGAGGATAAACATGCTGCTCAACTTGTTCCAAAATATATTGCTTGCGTTGTTAGTCCTTTTCAATGTGGTTTAAGAATTACGAGACAATTATAATACAAACCTCGAGCTTTGATAAATCGATAATCTCAAAAGTGATTTGTTCTCTTCTATAATTGTGATTTTTCTAGCGATGAAGATGACCAGTTTTGACCAAGTTTCGCCAAGATCGGTCATGACGTCTAGATGTGTGTGTGTGTCTGTGTGTCTGTGTGTCTGTGTGTCTGTGTGTCTGTGTGTCTGTGTGTCTGTGTGTCTGTGTGTCTGTGTGTCTGTGTGTCTGTGTGTCTGTGTGTCTGTGTGTCTGTGTGTCTGTGTGTCTGTGTGTCTGTGTGTCTGTGTGTCTGTGTGTCTGTGTGTCTGTGTGTCTTGTGTCTTTGTTTGTGTCTTGTGTCTGTGTGTCGTGTCTGTGTGTCTGTGTTCTGTGGTTCTGTGTGTCTGTGTGTCTGTGTGTCT
>JARFJB010000157.1:0-20000 GCA_036346205.1 Vesta saturnalis
AAGAGTAAAATTATAATAAAAAAATGGTGAAGGTCAAGGTATAATAAAAAATGTATAAAGGAATGAGTTAAATCGTTCTCTAAAACAAATCGTTAAACTAACTGGAGATACAAACCATTCACCAAAAATAATGCCTTTGATTTAGTCGGTAGATTAACGTAGGGTGGTTCAATATTTTGATTTGCTTAATTACTACAATTTAGGCTTCATTACTTCCACTGAACATAAATAATAAAATGCAATGTAACACTAATAAAAAGATCTCGGACGCCAAGTTATTTTTAATTATGCTCGGAATAACTAAACCGAGGTATAAACTAAAAATTTTATCACAATGTAGAGTAATGAAAAATATACAAACTATGTTTATTAAATATTTAAAGTTAGAATTATATAAAATATATTTTAAAAACTAATTGTAATAACCTTGAGTTACTAAATTATTGATATAAATACCTGTCACTAAATATAATACTTGAGAACCCCTGGTATTACAGAAATAAATGCGGAAATGCAAACCAAGGTGATGTCATCTCGGCATCAATATTGCGCAATATCTCGAAATAACACTTTACGTGGTAAACCACACCCATAAATGGAATTTTCCTTCTAATAAATTTATCTTCATGAAAAGGAATAATCCGTTTATTGCATTTTCTTGAATTTTGAATGCAAAATCGCATTCGTAAAATCAAATGTAATTAAAGTAGAAAAGTAAAAGTAATAAAAGTGTAAATCAAAGTAAAAGTAAAAGAAAGTACCTGCAAAGAGCAAATGTTTTAATTTTTGTATAATGCGCTAAAATATGTCTTACCATTAAATCGATGGCACTTTCACAAAATTTAGGTGGAAACCAAAAAAGCTTCCTAACAACACAACATTCATCATGAAGTAAAAAAATGGACGCTTTGAAATTGGATGATGATATAGCTGTGCACAAAACCTCATAGTTATAATGCAAAATAATTAAAATTTTTCTTATATTTACAACTGAATGAACGAAAGACCTAAATTACGCTATATTTTAGTACAACCCAAAATGGGTTGCTACAATAAGCTAGTTTCAAACAATTTACACTTATCACCATTTCACAACTAACAACTCTCAATTCAGGAAAAACTGTCTCTAGGCGCTACCACAATTCCAAATTTTCCTATAATAAATAATCTTAGGCGCGGTGTTAGTGAATCCTATCTGACTGTGAAAGATCCTATCTGACTGTGCAAGATCGGATTGTAGCCTACTCGGTAAAATCATACACAAATCAAATTCAACCACACTTATCCAAAAGCTTAATAAAATTTTAAATCGTCGTAAACTTATTGATCACACTCTGTACATACTAAGAGTCCAAGTTATATAACTTATTTGGATACTTTGTAAGCAGCTCTCGTATACATATAATTTAATATTTCTAACTGTCATCAAATTCTAAACTAAGTAAATATTACCCAATTTAGAAAAATCTAAATAAAAGTCTGTTTATTATTATTTCTTTAAATCACCACAACATTACTTCGTTTCTCAAAAATTTAAAACCTAACAGTCAGTGCTCCCTGCATAAATAATATAGAAATTTTATGAATACTTTCTCTTTAAAATCGTATCTAAACATGAGCCAATATGAATGAATTGTAATAATTCAAATTTAGAATTTCTACTTAATAAAATAACTTGTTATCAGCGTTCTGTCGTTTATTGTCTGTAAAAGGATTCGAGATAACTAAATTTTGTGGTAGACCTGGCTCAACAAGCAATTTCATGATTCTTCAAAGGTGTAACCCGTTCTGTAATTTCACGCAAGTTAGCACTAAAATTTTATTACAACAAATAAACGACAACATCAAATTTACTATGGAAGTTGAAGAAAATAATTCACTCCTTTTTGGACACCCTAATAACAAGACTTCCTAATGGTAAATTTACACACAAAGTTTATCGAAAACCAACACATACGAATAGATACTTGAACTCTCTCGCATCACCATCCTGGTCAATTACGTAGCGTTATGAAATCCTTGATATACCGCTCTTACCACTTATCTGACCAAAATTCTAGAACGGAAGAGATGAAGACTATTAATAAAATATTAGTTCAAAATGGATACAAAGATCAAGAAATATTGAAAATTACCTACGAAATAAGAAGACCAAGAAATAATAACTTGTCAAACAATGAACGAAAGATTCCTGTTATTCTACCTTATATAAAGGGAATTACAGACAGAATAGCAAAGAAATTTCCCAAAAACGACTTCAGACCGGTGTTCAAACCACATTCAACTTTGTCCCAACTTTTAAGAAACCCCAAAGACAAAATTCCTAATGAAAGCCAAGGAGTGTATGAGATACCGTGCAACAACTGTCGAAGAACTTATATAGGACAAACTAACAGAATATTATATGCAAGAGCCGATGAACACCAACTAGCAATTAAACAGCACAATCCTTCATCGTCTTTGGCTACACATCATTTAGATACAGGACACCAAATTAATACCAACAATATCCGTTTAATTGCACCTCTATATACCTTACAAGCAAGAATTATTAGAGAAGCAGTTGAAATTGAAAGAAGACCAAACGCCCTCAATAAACGAGATGACACTTCTAGAATGCCACAAATTTGGAAGAATATCATTAAACAAGTTGATTCTACATTTCAACCAACTCCAAATCTTCCAGAAATTTCAAACACTTATGCTGCAACTATTCCTGGCGTCCCCACTTCTGCACCTTCTACATCACATACTAGACCAACTACCCGAAGTCAAACACACTCGTCCAGATTAAATTTAAATTAGTTACCTTGTTTCATATTTTGTACTTGTTAAAATAGTTACCTTATTTCATTTCTGTAATTGTCAAATAAATTCTTGACAAAGGGAACAAAGGACGTTCCCGAAACGTTGAATTAATTTTTACGTTTATTTACACAAGTTTTAAAGAAAAATTGTCTTATTTAAACATGAATACTTGTGGAAATCTAAATAGAAACATAATATATATATATATATATATATATATATATATATATATAAAACTATAACTCAGCGACGCTCAGTTTAGAAATCATTAATTGTATTTTATTTAGAATTAAATTTTAAAGTACATACAGTAAAAGATCAACTTCAGTGGGACTTGAACACGACCTCCGCTTTAGAGTGGCTCTTCCATCTGAGGTATTGAGGAGGCAAGTCACAATCGATTCAAACTTAAACTGCATCCACTTCTCTAGTTACGATGTATTATAATTTTTATACACAGAATGAAGGATCACAGTCAACTTTGTATGAATGTTATGAACCTGTAATTCACTAAGGTTTCGCACATGACAATACATGACTGATTGTTACTTTTTTGACATGTAGTTTAATTTTGGATCGATTGTGACTTTCCTCGGTAGCTCAGATGGAAGAGCTCCATCTAGCAAAGTGAGGTCGGGTTCAAGTCCCACTGATTTGATCTTTACTGTGTACTTTAAAAGTTAATTTTAAATAAAATACAATTAATGATTACTAAACTGAACTTCTGTGCATTCATTAAAAAATAACTTTTATTATTACTTATTAGAGTTGCATACAGCAAATAATAATTAACAATCAGGCACGTGTTGTCATGTGCAAAACCTTGCGGGCTCACATGACATTCACAAAAAGTTGACTGTGATCCTTGATTGTGTGTGTAAAAATTATAATATATCGTAACTAGGGAAGTACACGCAGTTTAACTTTGAATCGGTTGTGACTTGTATTCTTGTATTCTTCTGGGGAATTCCTTCATCATGGAAGTTAGCAAATGTTCAACCTATTCGCAAAAAAGGTGATAAGACCGATCCCTCAAATTACAGACCAATTGCCATCACTTCCATTTTGTCTAAAATCATGGAAAAAACCATCAATCAGCTACTGCTCACGTTCCTTGAAACTAACAAACTCCTTAGTGACCACCAATATGGGTTTAGGCAAAGTCGTTCAACAGGCGATCTTCTTTCATATGTGACCCAAGTTTGGAACAATACAGTAGAGCAGTCCGGTGAAACAGTTGTAGTCGTTTAGATATCTCAAAGGCATTTGACCAAGTTTGGCATAAGTGTTTACTTGCCAAACTCACCTCGTTTGGGTTAAATGATACGCTCATCAACTGGGTTTCTAGTTTCCTTGACAAAAGACGAATACGTGTCGTAGTTGATGGCTTTTCAAAAGAAGTTAGTATTAACGCGGGCGTACCACAGGGATCCGTTATAGCGCCTACACTTTTCTGCTGCACATAAACGACCTTATTTCTTCAACAACTAACCCCATCCATTGCTTTGCTGACGATAGCATGCTTCACTGTAGTTCATCTCAGTCTACTCATAGTGATAATCCACCTTCTATGTCAAATCAAGAAATTAAAGCTGAAATGGCAAATTCAATCAACAAAGACGTTCAACGTATTCTCGAATGGGGAAGCAATAATCTAGTTAAATTTAATGCTAACAAAACTCAGTGTTGCCTTATGTCCGCCAAAAAGATCGATCATTTCCTGTTGTAAGTATGAATGGCTCAGTTCTTAAGCTTTCAGGCTCTATTACTCTGTTGGGTATGACTGTATCTTCAAATCTCTCATGGGCTGACCATTTTCTGTCAGCTACCAAAACAGCTGCTCATAAAATTGGCTTTTGTATCGATCTAAGCAGTACTTTACCTCTCGACAACTCCTTCTGCTGTATAAGGCCCAAATTCGGCCTCATCTGGAATATAATTCTCACCTTTGTTAGTGCTAATACGCTCTCGATATCGTCGATCGTATTCAAAAGAGAGCGATTAGGCTTATAAATGACCCGTCCTTAACTTCTCATACAGTCCCTTGAGCATAGAAGGATGGTTTCAGTTCTTTCTTTGTATTATCGTTATTACAACGGCTATTGTGCTGGTGAATTACATTCTTTGATACCATCTCCGGCTATCTTTGCGAGAAACACTCGGTTCGCTCATTCGCATCATCAGTATGCAGTACAAATCTCCACTTGCCGTACCAAACGGGCGCAATCCACATTTTTCTACACGGCTTCTAAACTCTGGAATGATCTCCATAGTTCCTGTTTTCGTCTCACTTATGATATGAGAAAATTTAAGGTAGCTGTTCATAGGCATCTATTGGCAATTCATTATCCCTCTATCCATCCTCCTAAGTGTTCCTGAGTGCTTTAGCACGATAGGCCTTATTTAGCCTGTTCAGGTCCACAATCATAAAAAAAATTCATACTTTTCATGTTCGCAACCTAAAAATAAGCCCTGCATGCTTGATTTCGCCTGTACAGGACCGTACACAATTAATTAGATGGAATACCCTATAAATTTTAATATTTCTAAAATCCACATTCGATTTTAGGCCAAGCTTGTTTGACTCTTCACCCTTAAGCCCACTCATTTAGGAGAAAATGTTTTAAAATGTTTTAAAAATCTCTCGAATTTAACATTCAGTAAAAAAAATCATAACTATCCGATCGTTGGTGGCAGAGCAACGAAATTGGAGACTATCATAAACAAAAGAGCCTTTTATTTATCGATATGCTGATTTTGAACGAAGTTTGTTGCAAAAGGGCCGTACTGATTTTTTTTATGACGACCAGGGAAGTGGCCAATGTAGACTATTTTAAACAGAACACCCTGTATATTTTATGAATGAACTGCTTTTTAAGTTGTTTTTTTAATTTTATTAAATATGTTTTATATATAAAGTTAACAGTTTCGGGGATAATGACCTTAGTTTGAATTATTTTGTTTTTTCTCCCAATTCTCAAAATAAAGTTAAACGAAGCAACAAACAATAACACTATTTTATCGGATATCTACTTATTATTATTTGCCGATGTATAACATTCATTATTAGATCAACTTATATAAAAACAAGCAGCAAAATATACAAAACAGTAACCATCAATTTAAAATAACTTCAAACAATCCAACATTATCTTGTAAACACTGCCTTACACGATTTGAAAAACTTGTGTTAACATCATCCAAGATTATAGGCGTGATTGTCTTGAAAGTTTCACGTATTCTGTTTTTCGCATCGTTTGAAGTTGTAGGCGGTTCTTGGTATAGACGTTCTTTTACTTATCCCCACAGAAAAAAGTCGGGTTTGGTTATATCAGGTGATCAGGATGGCTAACTTACGGGCCCGCCTCTTCCAATCCATATTTGAGGATAATCATCTTTTAAGAAATTTCTTACTCCGATTCCGTAGTAGCACCGTTATGCTGGAACCACATGCGTTGACTCATCATCAAAGCTATGCCTACAAGTAAGGTCGCCAAATAATGTCTCAAAAAATCGGTATAAACCTGAGAGTTTAAATATCTATCCAAAAAACGTGGTCCCACTACATATTGACCAAGAATTCGACACTACGCCTTTAGCGACCTTCCATGATAACGGTCAACCTTCCTTGTCACATGTGGGTTAATATCAGAATAATAATGATAGTTGTGACCGTTCATAAACCCGGAACGTTGAATTGTCCGACAATAAAGGTTATTAAAAAAGCGCCTTTCATTGGTCTAACGACAAAAACCGAAACGCCTTAAACGGTCATCTCCAAGAAGTTCCTGGTACCTTTGAACTTGATATATAAGAGATATACTTGAGATATAAGACATATTTAACCAAAATCAAAGACAACTTACCAAGCAGTTCATTCATGGAAAAATATACTCGGTGTACCATTTAAAATATTCAAACTTTGCTATTTCTTCCGTGATTGCTAGAAAAAAATCAGCACGGCCCTTTTAAAACGAATTTCGTTTAAAATCAGCATATTGATAAATAAAAGCCTCTATTGTTTATGATAATCTCCAATTACGTAAGTAGCTGAAAGGTCAAACAAGCTTGGCCTAGAATTGAATGTGGGTTTCAAATATATTAATATTTGTAGGATGTTCCATTTAAAATAATTGAGTACGGTCATGTACAGACCAAACCGAGGCTGTGCAGGACTCAAAATATTTTAGGTTGTAAACAAGTAAAATCTGAATAAAAATGTCTCGACACTTTTCTTCTAAGATTAATAATAACTATCAAATAACGTAGGTCTAGTGGGCAACTCTGTACACACACACACAGCACACACAGCACACGCACACGCACACGCACACGCACACGCACACACAACGCACACGCACACGCACACGCACACGACACACACACACACCACAGCACACCACGCACACGCACACCACACAGCACACGCACACGCACGCACGCATGCAAAGCTTTCGAATAAATATAAACTATTAAATGTTAAAATGCCTAACTGTAAAATGATGATCGACATAAGTCTCATATTTTAAATGTTGCTACCCAAAACGGATTGGATATACAGTGACTTACACAGGATATAGCATAAGAAATTTAGCTTGGATTATTATCTTTGTTTATGTGGTGGATAAGCCAACAGATTTATTCTTCTTTATCACGAAATGTACACACACACGCACACACACGTGCACACACACACCACACACACACACACACACACACACAATATATATATATATATATATATATATATATATATATATATCCACTACTATTTCGTTTAATCAACACAGTTTTATTTTGTTGCTTAAAGGGTAACTTAACGTTTATTTGCTAGATCACAAGACAAAACACTGATTACTTCTAACTTAATATTTGCTGTGCCTTTAAACCTACCTTAGTACTTTTAAAATTCTCGAATAAAAAACACTAGTGTTTCCTTTCAATTCACAATAAATCCTTTTATTCGTAAATGTTTAAATGCTGCATCCCCAGTATGGATGTTTATAGTCAAATTATATGTACTGCAGCACTAAATGTTTACAAACAAAAATCAGGACTGGCCGTTTTATGGTCTTTAAAAACTTTATGCGTCATTCCCCCTTACTCGAGCTCTTTTGCCGAGCGACTCCCTTATTCCTAATTGTGTTCTCGCTTAAATATCTTTGCCAATCGTCTTAACAAACGTCACAAAATTCGCGTTCAAAAGTCGCAATCAACCTATCACAAACGAGAATCCATTAAGTCTTTGTGAGTGTAAATCCTGAAAGGGGAACAGGGCGCAAAAGACGAGAACAATGTAGTCAACTTGAATTTCTTTACTAATATGCTCACAAGTCTTCGGAAAAAGGTGACCCGACAAAACAACCACGACAAAACAACCCCCGACAAAATAACCCCGAAAAAAACATCCCACCAACAAAACAGCCCCCGTCAAAACAGTCCACCCACAAACAGCTCAAGCCAAAATAAATACCACACATGTTTATAGAATTATAATATATCTACCTCAGTTGGCGATATTGAAAACTTTTTTGTTTTTTGATCTTCCTTCCGTTTACATTTGATTCATGCCCAAAACTACTTTAGCGACTATTTTTTGGTGATAGCTTTAAGATGGATGTAGAACATCCATTGTTGCTTTGTTAAATTTTTTAATAAGTACTGTATAATTGGTACGGTAAGTTTGTTTGGAAAGCTATTATACAACAGTTTGAGATGATTGCTTTTTCAGGCACTTATTTACTTTTTTAATTTTAATTTTAATATCCATTAAACCAGAAAAAAATTTGTACATTTGGGAATGTTAATGCATCCGAATCCAGTTTTATTTCAACTCCCATGTAAAATTTACGTCACAAAATTTTTCAAGCGCTGATTCAACAAGCCGCCATTTCGGAACCTACAGGAGTACAGTATAATCAAAATAAAGAATTTTATTTCTATTAATAATTCCATAAATTAGTTTCACTTAAGTTAAATAATCGTTACTGACACTAGCTTTAAGATATTCTCATTTATAATCAAAATTAAGTTAGTAAATAAAGCTTGCTACTGTCAACTTTTTTAACTTTATTATATTCATGGATTACTTGTTTTTCCATAAAACGAGTTGGCGCCCTTTTATTTAACAACTTAGTTTCAGGTTGAAGTAACATCAATTTGTAAACCGATCAAATCTATATATACAGGGTCCGCCAATAGTGCGTGGACGAAGCTTTATGAGTTTATACAATATTGTTTTCAAAATTATTCATTGCAGAATGGTGTGGATCTTTCGGGTTACAATTAGAAAATATTTTCAAAATTACTACTCGTATACAGGGTATTACAACACAAAGTTATATTTTTAAATGGAACATACCGTATATTAGTGGAGTTGATCGGCCTATTTCCACAGTTTATGCTTTTTGAGCGCGACGTTTCGAAGCGGACTCTGCTTCGTCATCACGCTTAGTCCTGAGAAGGACTGTTTTGGCATGAGTCGAATTCATATCTTTTCATATTCATATTTTTCACTTGACTACTCTTAGATTCGAACCTGGTACCTTTCATTTACTAGTCTGACACCTTTGCCACTGAGCCAGTAATCCAATATATATATATATATATATATATATATATATATATATATATATAATATATATATATTAAACTGTGGTTGCGCAAGTTTATTGCGCATGTTGCGCAGTAACTTCTTGCGCAGTATTGCGCTTCAGCTCTTCGCGCATTATTGAATTCATATGGGTTTCATTTCTACACTAGCTTGGCTTATTGGATTTTCTGCTAGTGCGATGTATGTGGCTTCTTTGAGTTTTCGACGAGTTGTGTTCTCGTCCTTTGGCACTATCTGTATGTTATCCCATTGGATGTGGTGGTCTTCGTTCCAGACATGTTCGGCGATTCTTGATCTTTCTATTTCGCCCTTGCGGACGTTGTTCTTGTGTTCCTGTGTTCTCACTTTGAGTGATCTACTGTCTCCTATGTATGCTCTGCCGCATTCGCATGGTAGGTTATATACACAATTCTTAGAATTCTGATCTTCATTGTATGGTTTGTTTTGGTGAGTATTCTGAGCGTTCTGGTCTGGAAAAATACCGTATATTATTATAAATTTTCATTCCTGGTTAATTTTAAGGGCACTTTATTCACTATATGAGGTATCTTAAACGCAATTTAGGCGCTGCATTCAATTTTGAAAATTTAGAGGTTGAAAAGAAAATTGTAACAACCGTATTGAGAAATTTGTAACACTAAAATTTTAATGGTTGATTAGTCATAGACTGTGCTACATAAAATCGTAAAATAGTAATATTATCTTTTTAATTTTCGAGATATCGTAATGCAAAGTTTAAGATTTTCAATCATAGATAACTTAATTTTTAAATGGAAAGGTATACATTGTTTTACATTGTTAGATAGGAAATTTAATTACATTTTTTGATATAACATTGTTGGTATTTATTTTTTGCCGTTTTTGATAATCCAGCTTTTTACTGAATTTGTCGATTTTCGTAGGTTTACATATGTATGTATAATTATTTAAATCACATCAAGCTATGAAAACAAAGAATATTAGAAACAAAATTCAGCAATAGTCTCTGTTTTGTCATTTCGCGTGTATGTTCAAACGTAACTGAGTTAATTACTTTATTGCAGTGTGAATGTTTGACGCTTAACTTTACGAACATCATATACGTAATACGTTTATTTAAGAATTACAATGAGTAATTTTTGCAAAATGAATTAGTTGACATGATATTTGTGCTTGGAGAATCAAACAAAAATTGTTTATTGGCCCGTCGAATCTACGGGCAGCGTTATCCTGATCGAAGACAACCAAGAGAAGAATCGTTTCGCAATCTTTTAGAAAGATTTGAAAGTACTGGAAGTGTTGGATATCCTAAAAACGAAAGAGCTAAAGTTGTTACAAATGAAGAAAATGACTTGTACTTGTAGCTACAGTTGAAAACCCCACGTTAGTATTCGAAATTAAGTGACAATTTAGAAATCAGTCAAACTTCCGTGAGACGAATGTTAAAGAAAATAAATTTCACCCTATCATGTACAATTACATCAAGAGCTGAAAGAACAAGATTTTCAAAATCGAATTAATTTTGCCAGTGGGTTCAACAACAGTTAAATGCGAACGAAAATTTTATATCGGGGATATTATTTACCGACGAATATACATTTCATCGAAATGGATTTGTGAACAGACATAATTTTCATTTTTCTTCAAATGAAAATCCACACCAATTCGATTAGTCTCTCAAAATAAATGGTCAGTGAATGTTTGGGCGGGTATATTCGAGCGGAACTATTGTTGGTCCTTTTCTTTCAATGGCACACTCACTGGGGTAGAATACCATAATTTTCTAGAAAACGAATTATATCATTTATTGGAGAATGTACCTTTGGCTCAAAGAAGGGTATGTTTTTCCAACAAGACGGGCACCTCTCATCATGCCAGAATTGTAACCCAGTGGTTAAATTCGACGTTTCACGAAAATTGGATAGGAAGACAATGACCGATACCTTGGCCAGCTAGATCTCCCGATATAACTCCATTGAATTTTTTTCTTTGGGGCTTTGTGAAGAATAAAGTATATGAGGAAGAACCAACAACTGCTGAGAATATGAAATTGCGAATTAGAAATGTTTTTGCTACAATTACTCCTAATATGTCAGATCGGGTTGAAACTTCTTTTATTAAAGAATTCAGTATTGTCTAAATCAGCGTGGTCGACAATTTGAACTTTAATTTAATATTATTTTCTTCCAAAATCGATAAATTCAGTAAAAAGCTGGTTTATCAAAAACGGCAAAATAAATACCAACAATGTTATATCATAAAAAATGTAATTAAATGTCCTATCTAACAATGTAAAACAATTTATACCTTTCATTTAAAAAATCAAGTTATCTATGATTGAAAATCTTATACTTTGCATTACGATATCTCGAAAATTAAATAAGATAATAGTACTATTTTTACGATTTTATGTAGCACACTCTATGACTAATCAACCATTAAAATTTTTGTGTTACATTTCATACGTTGTTACAATTTTCTTTTCAACCTCTAAATTTTAAAAATGGAATGCAGCGTCTAAATTGCAGTAGACATATAGGCCGATCCTGGACCAGTTCAAGGTCACCCATGTAAATCTTATGGGATTTATTTCAAGGTCAAGTGAGTTTTCTCGTTATGCCAGAACGCGCTCCACGTCTCAAGCATGCTTGTGGTGGGGATTTAAATTTTGGAGTCACTCCCCTCTGGTGGTGAAATCGAAGCTTTTAGCTCTTTCAAGGTCGAACTTTAAGCGGAGATTTAAAATGTAGTTGGTCAAGGTCAAGCTAAAAAGTTGCAAGGTAATCATAAATCAAAAATAGTTTTGAAGGTCAAAGGTTATTGACTTACGGTGGTTTCTTAGAAATATAAAAGGTCAAGGTGAAAAGCTAAAAATAGAAGTTGCAAGGTAATCATAAATCTAAAAATAGTTTTCAAGGTCAAAGGTTATTGACCTACGGTGGTGTCATATTTCTTAGAAGTATAAAAAGGTCAAGGTGAAAAGCTAAAAATAGAAATTGCAAGGTAATCATAAATCTAATAATATAATTTTCAAGGTCAAACTTTTTAGCGGGAAATATAAATTTTTGGAGTTGATCATCATCATATTATATTTATAGTCAAGGTCAAAAGTAGGTATTTAACAAGTTTAAGCACGTTGTAATATGTAGGACACATATTTCTTATATAAATTACGTGTATCCTAACTCAGTGCACGTACGCGTACCCGTTTCAAGGTCACAGGTTAGTAACATTGCCTATTTCAAGGGGTAGCAACCCTGCTAAGTCCCTCGCTTCAAGGTCACCAGAAAAGTTACTAGGTTTTTGACTATCCTGAAGGTCATTGCCCTCAGTCTCAAGCAAGTCTATGCATGTTTCAAGGGCACGTCCTATTCTGAGAAATCAAGAACAAAGGGGTTGTTTAAAGTCTATGCTTTCAAGGTCGCATGAGAGAACAAAGACGATCTATTGTTTGGCTGAGTCATGGCTTCTGAAATTCTAGGAAATCAAGAACAAAGACGATGCATTGTCGATGGTTCAAAGTCTATGCTTTCAAGGCCACATGAAAGAACAAAGACTATCTATTGTTCCGTTATTCTAAAAATAGATTGTTATCTCAATTCTAGGAAATCAATAACAAAGGTGACCCATTGTCAACGCTTCAAAGTCTATGCTTACAATTTTCAAGGTAAAAGAACAAAAGCGATTCATTCTTCTGGTCGAGTTATAAAAATAAATTGTTATCTCAATTCTGAGAAATCATGAACAAAGACGATGTATTGTTCAAAGTCTATGCTTATAATTTTCAAAGGTAAATGAGCAAAGACGATTCATTGTTCTGGTTGATTTATAAAAATAGATTGTTATCTAAATACATCTCTTTCAAGAACGGGAAATTTGTATGTCAAGGTCAGAAGCTAAAAATAGAAACTGCAATGTCATCATCATCATATTACAATTCTTAGAAGTCTTAGTGTGGGGTTATTGATCTTATATCATAGCTAAAAATGGTTGGTTCAAGTCCTCACTAAAAGGTGATCGCGTTACAGCTAAAAAGTATAGTGACAGCATCATCGTTGAAAGTAGCATGCGCGTAACCAGATATGTATGGTAATCAAAGAGATGGTTCATATCTGCACTAATGTAACATAGTGGGGGTCGTTTAGAGTAACAATATAAGGAAATAGTGTAATGGGTAGTGAGTGTTGTGTCAAACATGTGGATGGCATACGCTCAAGAGCAATGGACCAAAGCAACTGACCTGAGAACAGCGGTGGAACGCTTGAAGCAAGAATTTTCAGCATTAGTATTCGATGCCGAACATGAGGCGGTTTACGGGGAGGTGATTATAGTGGGGAGTGTAACGTCCTAGTGAAAAGTATGAAAAGGAGTAAAGATATGTGAAAAGTTTTTAAATTTAAAGGAAATATTAGAACATGTTTTGTAGAAGAACTGAAAGCTGTGCAATTGCATCAGTTTTGCAACGATGTAAAAAAATGGACGGCATCTCCTGATGGTAGCAGTTCATCCTCATCAGATGCAGATTAGCCTATCAATACAATTATCAAAGTACACTCTCCTCTAACATCATGATGCAGTAATATATAGGACAGTTCCGGTGTCAACTATAATTCATAAGCGTTCTCGAATCAATAAAGATGGATCTATCTGCATTGAACAGTAGCACTTTCTGTAAATCCTTCACGAACGTAAAAGACGCAAAATATAAAGTGATTGATATGAATACTATCAACACAAAGTATGGGAAACATATTATCATTGAAACCCAGAACTTTAAGTGCATACTTACCTTAGGATTTTATGAATAGTTCAAAAGAAGAAGAAATCGCATTGAAAAGTTTAAGCAATATCCGGTTGAGAATGATGCATTACCAGCACCGGAACTGTAGGAAAGATGACTAATTTAACATTTATGTAAAAAAAATAATAAATATATATCTATGTATAATTGTTTGGAAATAAATTATATATTTTTGTTGCAAAAGAAAGTCTTCTATTTTTGATTAAATGAAGGGTATATCATAATGAAGAGAGCTGCTATTGATGAGACTAAAAAAAATGTAGCGTATAATAATATGGTGTCTGCAGCTATATTGGCTAAGCTCTTCAAGGTTAAGATTTATTGGTATCATATTACAATTCATACCAACCAATCTTCAAGGTTAAATTTTATTGACAAGGTATTGAGGGGTATAATATTACAGTTCTTATGTTAGACTCTTAACGGTTCTTAGGAATAGCAAAATAAGCATTCTTAACCAATCACACATGTAACTGACTTTTGCATGTCGGTCTCGGTATCCTCGTGGAGTCTACCCTTCTATATAAGTTTAAATTTTATAATCACATATCATTCCTTCAACATCATGTTTTAAAAGTATATATATATATATGTTAAAACTGTTTTGCACATTAAAATCCACGTATTTACTATTGTAATAGTGTGTGTGTGTGTGTGTGTGTGTGTGTGTGTGTGTGTGTGTGTGTGTGTGTGTGTGTGTGTTGTGTGTGTGTGTGTGTGTGTGTGTTTTTAAAAGAAAATCAGTTCAATTTGTTTAAATGTAGCATGTAGAAAACTGCACGATTGCATTAGCGCATATACAACACGCTGAAGACAACCAGACAAATATAGAAAAGTAATGATTGTTATAATTGATGTGCAAGGATTCAAAACAGCAAGAAATATATTTACACCTAAGGAACTAGCGATATATAATGGAAGCAAATTGTTCATTACGTATTCAAACCTCCATTTCCATGGCACACCTTGGATAGTGAATTTCAAAACAAGCTAATTGGTTAATTCACAACCACCATTTTATCAAGTGGGAATATGGATATACTTCTCCATCTATTCCCTAGTATACTTAGTGATTGCATATCAACAACAGATGAGGTGTACGTTAAAGGACAGAAAGCTGAATTTATTCAAAATTTTTAAAACAAAATTACAGTGTTTGAAGAACAACATACTTTACCCAAACTTCATCCATGCTGTTTTTTCATACACAAAACCTTGTCACTGCGCGTTGACTCATGTATATCATTTATATGAAAAATTGTGGAAATTCTAATAAAGATTTATTAACTGACATGTCTTATTCAATGTATTACCTCAACGCTTTTATGAGTATTTCAAAGAAGAAGAAGAAGAAGAAGAAGAAGAAGAACTAGATAATTAAAAATGTTATCTAAGAATAAACATTTGGATAATGAGAACCTAAACTGCTTTCGGTCTACCAAACAGATACCAGTTCTGAAAACAGCTACCTGTTTTTGAGCTGTTTTCGGAAACCGGGAAAGTTGTTTTGAGCTGTTTCTGCCTGTTGCTAGAAAATAGGGATCTGTTTTGAGCTGACTGCATCAAAGTTTATGCTATTCACATTTTCGGTCTTTACAATGTTCTACCGAACAAAATTTAAAAGAATATTTGATAAAGGTTATATACCAAATTGGTTTAGTGAACTTTTCAAGATTGTTAAAGTGCATGTAAGGAATCCGGTCACGTACTTACTACAAGACAGGGACACCTATTCATGACAGGAACTGCAAAGGTTAAATATCCCGATGTGTATTTGGTGGAAAAGGTCATTTGACGTAAAGTGGTTGGGATTAAAAAATGGATCGACGTTGATAATGTAGTTTATAAGCATATTATTATTATTGTAAGGCAATAATCTCATTTATAATTCAATGATGCCGGTAAGAACAACAAGCACTTTGGAACACTTAAATTACTGTAGAAAGCATCACTATTGGTTTAATAACGGATATAAATGTCCTGCTTGTATAGGTACCGACTAGTAAGAATATAACTTATTGTAAGATATGTACTTAAGGAACTAACGTAGAATGTAATTTCTGTAAGAAAATAAAAGACCAATTGTAATTTGTATTATTTATTAATAATAAAACATACTGATACATAAATATTAGCCCTAAAGTGTTTATGTAGTCCTCAAATTATTGATGCATCTAATGCAATTGATAACTTATGGAGTCCTTTACGGCATTTCAAGCGATAAGTGGTCAATCGACAAGACACCGGTAAATACAGACGGAAAGGATTTGGTTATTAATTGATGCGAGCGGTTCTATGATCTAATAATAGTAATGAATGAACCAGATAAACGTCTAATAACTAGCGAAGACGAGGCGAACTATACGCTCCAATCTTAATTGCAACTAATGCAGCTCGTTGTGATAACAACCCGGATGAACAATTGAAAGGTACACGTATCAAAAAAATATACAGGGATAATTAAACCCTTATTTTGAAAGGATGCATGTTTATAATAAAAAGGCTTCTCCGTGATTGCATTATTCAGTAAACTTTTTATTGCTAGAAATGGTGAAAGTAATAAGAATGATAAGGAGAAAAATAATTATTAAGTATTGACGAGAGGAAGAAAAGACTTGAGGCGTTAATCAAGGAAATAAAAAAATTGAGGGTAGATTTAGAGCTGTAAAGGTGCTTTAGTAAATAAGTAATTACATGTATGTTATATTGGAAAAGCACTTCATTTGAAAAAATAAAGTAGTTTCCAAAATTTGTAAGAAGTTGCAAGGTAATCATTCTTAGAAATCTGAAAGTTTTTGAGTAGGTTAGCAGTTTTGAAAGGATGCATGTTTATAATAAAAGGCTTCTCCGTGATTGCATGATTCAGTAAACTTTTCATTGCTAGAAATGGTGAAAGTAATAAGATTGATAAGGAGAGAAAAAAAAAATTATTAAGTATTGATGGAGAAAGAAAAGGCTCGAGGTGTTAATCAAGGAAATAAAAAATTGAGGGTAGATTTAGAGCTGTATGAGCTAAAAAGAAAATGATGCAACTTCAGTGAATGTGCAATGAAAAGGTGCTTTAGTAAATAAGTAATTACATGTATGTTATATTGCATAAGGAAAAGGCACTTCATTTGAAAAATAAAGTGTGTGTGTAGGTAGAAGAAAGAAAAAGTGAAATTTCTGTTTGGTTTTAATTGAATTATATAGAAATATATATATTAAAAGTTTCTTATCATGACTTAAATTATACAAATTATGTAGGAAGAAATGACACAAAACATATATATTTATATTTATTTATAAATCACTAATCCTTTACCCAAAAATTCCAATTTTTGGCATGTATACTAAACAAGTAAGAGCGCAATAGGTAGCAGTCCAAAATTCTCAAAACTAAAAAATGTGAAAAAAATTTTCAATGATTAATGAAAAGTTTGTAGTTTTGATATGTAATTGAACGTTGTTAATCGCTTAATAAATCACAACTCGATAATCCTTTACCCAAAATTCTGAATTTTCGTATATATACCCAATAAGTAAAAATTATAAGTTTCCAAAATTTGAAAACACAAAAAAATGTGATAAAAAAATGTGATGAAAAATTCATGTTAGCAATTAAAGTACTACTGAAATTGCTTAATAAATCACAACTCGATAATCCTTTACCCAAAAATTCTGAATTTCGTATATATACCCAATAAGTAAGAGCGCCAATTATAGCAGTTTCCAAAATTTGAAAACACAAAAAATGTGATAAAAAAATGTGATGGAACAATTCATGTTAGCAATGAAAGTACTACTGAAATTGCTTAATAAATCACAACTCGATAATCCTTTACCCAAAAATTCTGAATTTTCGTATATATATCCAAAAGTAAGAGCGCCAAGATAGAACTAAAAAATTAGGAAAAAAATTGAAGGTCCTCTTTACTATTAGAATGCATTTTCCCAAATAAATCAAGCACCAATATGAAATATGATAAAATAAAATAATAGTGTAACTAATTTGTAAACTATTTGTAATACGGTTTTTTTCTAAAATAGATTTTAACGATTTTACAAGAAATAAAGTAATAATAACGCTCACAATGAATCTTTAGACATCTTACATATATATACATAATTACAATTCAACTTAAATGGATTGTACTTAATGAGTAAAAAGCATGCAATTGCAAAAATGCATCCATGTAGTATTATAAGTATGGTTTGTAATATGATATTCAAGTACTGTACTAGAATGGAATGCATAATTGCAATTATTGTTGTGTAAACGATAGACATGTACTTGAACTACGAAAGTGATGTATGTTTGAAAGTGTGTGATGTAAGAAAAGATGTATGTACATATCTATGGAAAGAGATAAAAACGAGTCGACGAGGACGTCCTCCGGGCAGTGTAGGAGGATGTGGGGAGTTAGTAAAGTCCTAGAAAATGCGCTCTTAAAATTTAAATTTTCGCCTAATTCCGAGAAAAAAATTTTTTCAACGCAGTTGTGTTGTAGAAGTGGTAATCTATCATTTGATGTAATAATTTTTAAAATATGAAAAATTACACTTAAATTGCCAATTCCATTTTGAAACAACAAAAAGCACTTAAAACACACCTTTTGTACTTACGTAAGCTCAGAAGAAACATATGCATGCCATTTATCCATTTAATGTATCTAAATGCTCTTTAAATTACCAAATTCAATTTTAAAACAACACTTAAAACATGACTTGTAATTTTCGGTGCAGCGTTAATAATCATTGTAGGATAATGAACGCAGTTTTTGCTGTGAAAGCATTTAGAAACATTCTATGTCATCAGTTTACATTACAACTTTAAAACGAAGTTCGTAAATGTTTGAATACATCATTTGTAGATTTTAAAATTCAATTTATTTTAGTGGTATCCTTTGCGCTGTTATTTATTTTCTCTACACGCAAAATTGAGGATTTTAACCTAACCATTAAGTTGTTATGATAAAAGAGTATATTTATTAACATATAATTATGATAAAAAGAGTATATTTATTAACATATAATTTATTGTTTACTACTACATTTCATAATGTTGTTCACCTATAAAGTATTCACACCTGAAACGTAAAATTGACAGTTGGATCTGTTTAGTGATATCAGCAGTTGTTGAATTTACAAGAAAATAATTTGATAGGGTTTTATTTGATACTATTAAACATACTTTTATGTGATAAGGTTATAATGTTATTTCTTGGTACATAATTAGAAATCTATCCTCAATGCTTTTACTTTCTTGATTAACACCTTCAGTCTTTTCTTTCTCTCATCAATACTTAATAATTGTTTCTTTCTTTCTCTTCTTATCATATTTATGATGCTCTTGTCATGTTATCATTTTTTTTTCAAACTCAAAGCTGTCTCATTCGTCTATCTTTTTCACACTATTTTGCTTAAGCATACTCGTATAACACTTAGTAATAATGTTATTCACCTTTCATTATAATATATAATGATAATTGTCAACCATATACGCTCAGTCCTGCTTGTTCATTTGAATCATAAAAAAGTTTAAAAAAAATTAAAGTAATGAGTGGTAAGTAAATTTCATGCAAATTTTTTTATTGAAATTTAACGTGTTCATTATAGCTGTAGTAGAAAACTTAAATTTTATTAGAGTGGAGGAGGGTAAGTAGGATATTATATGTAACTTTTGTTTTAACTTTTGATTTTTCAGATAAAATGGTTATAAACAAATTAACTAAAATATTTCCTAATGTGAGTAATGTTTGTTGCTGTTTCAGTTTTAAGTATTTCTGTTTTAGCATGATATAGTCCTCATATATGGGA
>JARFJB010000157.1:22500-33899 GCA_036346205.1 Vesta saturnalis
TAAGAATGATTACCTTGCAACTTCTAAATTTTGAAACTACTTTATTTTTTCAAATGAAGTCTTTTCAATATAACATACATGTAATTACTTTTACTAAAGACTTTAGCTCTAAATCTATCAATTTTTTATTTCCTTGATTAACGCCTCAAGTCTTTTCTTCCTCTCGTCAATACTTAATAATTATTTTCTCTCCTTATCATTCTTATTACTTTCACCATTTCTAGCAATAAAAAGTTTACTGAATAATGCAATCACGGAGAAGTTTTATTATAAACATGCATCCTTTCAAAATAAGGTTTAATTATCTATATTTTTTTGATACGTGTACCTTTCAATTTTCATCCTTGTTATCACAACGAGCTGCATTAGTTGCAATTAAGATTGGAGCGTATAGTTCGCCTCGTCTTCGCTAGTTATTAGACGTTTATCTGGTTCATTCATTACTATATTAGATCATAATCGCATCAATTAATAACCAAATCCTTTCCGTCTGTATTTACCGGTGTCTTGTCGATTGACCACTTATCGCTTGAAATGCCGTAAAGGACTCCATAAGTGGTATCAATTGCATTAGATGCATCACTCATAATTTGAGGACTACATAAACACTTTAGGCTAATATTTATGTATCAGTATGTTTTATTATTATTAATAAATAATACAAATTACAATTGGTCTTTATTATTCTTACAGAAATTACATTCTACGTTAGTTCCTTAAGTACACTATCTTACAATAAGTTATATTCTTACTAGTCGGTACCTATACAAGCAGGACATTTATATCCGTTATTAAACCAATAGTGATGCTTTCTAGTAATTTAAGTGTTCCAAAGTGCTTGTTGTTCTTGGCATCATTGAATTATAAATGAGATTATTGCCTTACAATAATAATATGCTTATAAACTACATTATCAACGTCGATCCATTTTTAATCCCAACCACTTTACGTCAAATGACCTTTTCCACCAAATACACATCGGATATTTAACCTTTGCAGTTCCTGTCTATGAATAGGTGTCCCTGTCTTGTAGTAAGTACGTGACCGGATTCCTTACATGCACTTTAACAATCTTGAAAAGTTCACTAAACCAATTTGGTATATAACCTTTATCAAATATTCTTTTAAATTTTGTTCGTAGAACATTGTAAGACCGAAAATGTGAATAGCATAAACTTTGATGCAGTCAGCTCAAAACAGATCCCTATTTTCTAGCAACAGGCAGAAACAGCTCAAAACAACTTTCCGGTTTCGAAAACAGCTCAAAACAGGTAGCTGTTTCTCAGAACTATCTGTTTCCAGTAGACCGAAAGCAGTTTAGGTTCTCATTATCCAAATGTTTATTCTTAGATAACATTTTAATTATCTAGTTCTTCTTCTTCTTCTTCTTCTTCTTCTTCTTCTTCTTTGAAATACTCATAAAAGCGTTGAGGTAATACATGTGAATAAGACATGTCAGTTAATAAATCTTTATTAGAATTTCGCTACAATTTTTCATATAAATGATATACATGAGCAACGCGCAGTGACAAGTGTTTTGTGTTGAAAAAAACAATGGATGAAGTTTGGGTAAAGTATGTTGTTCTTCAAACACTGTAATGCTTTTTTTAAAAATTTTGAATAAATTCAGCTTTTCTCGTCCTTTAACGTAACCTCATCTGTTGTTGATATGCAATCACTAAGTATACTAGGGAATAGACGTGGAAGTATATCCATATTCCACTTGATAAAAGGTGGTTGTGAATTAACCAATTAGCTTGCTTTTGAAATTCACTATCCAAGGTGGCCATGGAAATGGAGGTTTGAATACGTAATGAACAATTTGCTCTCCATTATATATCGCTAGTTCCTTAGGTGTAAATATATTTCTTGCTGTTTTGAATCCTTGCACATCAATTATAACAATCATTACTTTTCTATATTTGTCTGGTTGTCTTCGTTGTGTTGTTTTAATGCAATCGTGAGACACACAAAACAAAAACACACACACACACACACACACACACAACAAAGTAAATAGTTTAAGGATTTTAATGGCAAAACAGTGCTTTAACATATATATATATATATATACTTTTAAAACATGATGTTGAAGGAATGATATGTGATTATAAAATTTAAACTTATATAGAAGGGTAGACTTGAGGATACCGAGCAATACCATGCAAAGTCAGTTACATGTGGATTGGTTAAGAATGCTTATTTTGCTATTCCTAAGAACCTTAAGAGTCTAACATAAGAACTGTAATATTAACCTCCTCAATACCTTGTCAATAAAATTTAACCTTGAAGATTGGTTGGTATGAATTGTAATATGATACCAATAAATCAAACCTTGAAAACTTAGCCAATATACCAGACACCATATTATTATACCAATTTTTTTAGTCTCATCAATAGCAGCTCTTTCATTATGATATACCATTTAATCAAAAATAGAAGACTTTCTTTTGCAACAAAAATATATAATTTATTTCCAAACAATTATACATAGATATATATTTATTATTTTTTTACATAAATGTTAAATTAGTCATCTTTCCTACAGTTCCGGGTTAATGCATCATTCTCAAAGATATTGCTTAAACTTTTCAATGCGATCTTCTTCTTCTTTTGAACTATTCATAAAATCCTAAGGTAATTGCACTTAAAGTTCTGGGTTTCAATGATAATATGTTTATACTTTGTGTTGATAGTATTCATATCAATCACTTTATTTTTGCGTCTTTTACGTTCGTGAAGGATTTACAGAAAGTGCTACTGTTCAATGCAGATAGATCCATCTTTATTGATTCGAGAACGCTTATGAAATGTTGACACCGGAACTGTCCTATATTTACTGCATCATGATGTTAGGGAAGAGTGTACTTTGATAATTGTATTGATAGGCTAATCTGCATCTGATGAGGATGAACTGCTACCATCAGGAGATGCTTCCATTTTTTACATCGTTGCAAAACTGATGCAATTGCAAGCTTTCAGTTCTTTACAAAACATGTTCTACATATTTCCTTTAAATTTAAAAACTTTTCACATATCTTTACTCCTTTTCATACTTTTCACTAGGACGTTACATTTACTATAATCACCTCCCCGTAAATCATGTTCGGCATCGAATACTAATGCTGAAAATTCTTGCTTCAAGCGTTCCACCGCTGTTCTCAGGTCAATTTTGGTCCATTGCTCTTGAGCGTATGCCATCCACATGTTTGACAAATACTACCCATTACACTATTTCCTTATTTGTTACTCTAAACGACCCCACTATGTTACATTAGTGCAGATATGAACCATCTCTTTGATTAATACATATCTGGTTACGCCATAAGCTACTTTCAACGATGATGCTGTCACTATACTTTTTAGCTGTAACGCGATCACCTTTTAGTGGGACTTGAACCAACCATTTTAGCTATGATATACAGATCAATAACCTTTGACACTAAGACTTCTAAGAATTGTAATATGATGATGAACATTGCAGTTTCTTTTTTAGCTTCTGACCTTGACATACAAATTTCCCAGTAATTGATGAGGATGGTGACATTGCAATTTCTATTTTTGGCTTGAAGTGGAGTATTCCCTTCAATGAGCTCAACCTACTTTTTTGCATACCTTATGAGATCTTCTCGTAACCTTCAAGTAGAACCTTGAAAATTCTATTCTTAGATTTTGATTACCTTGCAATTTCTTTTTAGCTTTTCACCCTGACCTTTCTTTTAAATGCTGAAACAGCTATCTGTTTTGAAACGGACCCCTGTTTAAAAAAACAGCTACCTGTTTTTAGAAACGGCTACCTTTGGACCTGTTTATTCCTTTTGGCATTGCTTGAAACATGCACCTCAGGGCTCTTGATTTCCAAATTGAGATAACAATCTATTTTAAAATAACTGAATAATGGATCGTCTTTGTTATCAGGGTGTGACCTTATAAGCATAAACTTTAAATCGTTGACAATGGATTGCTTTTCTTGAAAGAGATGTATTTAGATAAAATTATTTTATAAATCAACCAGAACAATGAATCGTCTTTTTCATTTACCTTTGAAATTATAAGCATAGACTTTGAACAATACATCGTCTTTGTTCATGATTTCTCAGAATTGAGATAACAATTTATTTTATAACTCAAGAAGAATGAATCGCTTTTGTTCTTTTACCTTGAAAATTGTAAGCATAGACTTTAAGCGTTGACAATGGGTCACCTTTGTTATTGATTTCCTGAATTGAGATAACAATCTTTTTTAGAATAACGGAACAATAGATAGTCTTTGTTCCATGTCCTTGAAAGCATAGACTTTGAAATCGACAATGCATCGTCTTTGTTCTTGATTTCCTAAATTTCAGAAGCCATGACTCAGGAAAACAATAGATCGTCTTTTTCTCTCGACCTTGAAAGCATAGACTTTAAACAATTTGTTCTTGATTTCTCAGAATGGACGTGCCCTTGAAACATGCATAGACTTGGAACTGAGGGCAATGACCTTCAGGATAATCAAAACCTAGTAACTTTCTGGTGACCTTGAAGCAACTTAACAGGGTTTCCTTGAAATAGGCAATGTTACTAACCTGTGACCTTGAAAGTACGACGTGCACTGAGTTAGGATACACGTAATTTATATAAGAAATATGTGTCCCTATTACAACGTGCAAACTTTTAAATATACTGACCTTGACTATAAATATAATTGATGATGATCAACAAAAATTTTTAAAAGTTTGACCTTGAAATTATTTTAGATTTATGATTTTGCAATTTCTATTTTAGCTTTTCACCTTGACCTTTTATACTTCTAAAAATATGACCACCGTAGGTCAATAACCTTTGACCTTGAAAACTATTTTAGATTTATGATTACCTTGCAACTTCTTTTTTAGCTTTTCACCTTGATTTTTATATTTCTAAGAAACCACCGTAAGTCAATAACCTTTACCTTCAAAACTTTTTGATTTATGATTACCTTGCAACTTTTAGCTTACCTTGACCAACTTCATTTTAAATCTCCCGCTTAAGTTCGACCTTGAAAAGCTCCAAAAGCTTATTTACCAAGGGAAAGTGACTCAAAAATTTAAATCCCCACAAATGCTTGAGACGTGGAGCGCGTTCTGGCATAACAAAAACTCACTTGACCGAAATAAATATAAGATTTACATGGGTGACCTTGAACTGGTCCAGGATCGGCCTTATATGTCTACTTTGCGTTTAAGATACCTCATATAATAAAATAAAGTAATTAAAATTAAAGAATCCAAATTTATAATAATGGTAATATAATAAATAATTTTTAAACGATATTGTATACTCAAATAATATATATATATATATATATATATATATATATATATTATATATATATATATATATATATATATATATATATATATATATATATATATAAACATAAGATCAATCTACAAATTTGGTCATTTATTTTAAACTTGTAGTTATTGTTAATTCGCATAATAATTAAAACCATTAATACTTTTCTTTTATTTTGAATATCAGTTTATATTCTTAAAAACATTTAATTTAAATTATCTCTTTGTTATGTATATATAAGCAATTATTACCAGTGAATGGAGTTTTTATAACAGTTAATGAACCGTTACTATGTAATTGAACATGCAAATAATCAGACATCATTTTCCGAATTTATGGGCCTGTTTAGAAAAGACAGAATCTGCCTAAATAAAAGCATCATTGCATTAGGGTAGAAATTATTTATTATATATATATATATATATATATATATATATATATATATATATATATATATATATATATATATATATTTTAAACAACTTATGTTTTATGAACCCTGCCTATCTTAATCTCCGACTGACAAAAGGCACAAAACTACTGGGTTATAAAAAAATTTATCGGCTAAAATTTAGCTTAAAATGGTTAAGGTTTATTTTTTTTGGTTCTTATCAAATATTTCTAAAAGAGCTGCGTATTTGAAAGTATAAATTCATATAAGATCCAAAATTAATTACAGCTCTACTCAGCAAACAAGATAGTTGGAAATACCGGCAAATAACTTTTGGTACAATTCGAAAAGATATTTGGGCGCTTAATATAAATTATTGTTGGATACACATAAGTGTATTGTGTGATGCAAACCAGGTAACTATTTTTCTTGACAAAATTGCAAGGAACAGATCTTCACAAAACCAAGAATTTGATATAAATAACATTAAACTTAAAGATCTATACCTAAACCAAAATTTGGTATAAATAACTTTATTAAACTTAAAATCCTAAAAATTAATATAAAATATTTAGTAACAATATTAAGGTTTACAAAAACAGTTTTAAATATTTAATTAAAGATCTACAATTCATTTTGATTAAAATGTAATTACATTTTATAGTTTATCGAATGAACAGAGTTTTTATTCGGCAAAGTTCACAAACACATATTAATTGTTAAATTAAAATCAATATAAACTGAATACATATTTAAACAATCGAAACGAAATCATATAAATATCAAAACGTTTAAAATACAATGCAAAATGATTTTATAAGTTACTTTCTTAGTCTTCAACTTCCGAACTTGTGTCATCTTCCGACAAACCAGTATTCACACAAATTCGTCTAAATACGTGATTGGTTTTTTTGTATAACATCTTTTATAATGTTTCTAGCCTCAGAATGTATACCGTAGTTCCAGCCACAAAGGGAATAACAAAACATAAAAATTGCATTTTTATTAAAATTCTTTACATACCTTTAATTCAAAAAAACAACCAGAAGTCTTCAAAAAAACAAATTTAAATTAAATTGTTTGGATACACATAAATGTATTATTTGCATAATCAGTGTAACTAATATTTTCGACAAAATCACAAAGGACAGATCTATACACTGAACCAAGAATTTGATAGAAATAACATTAAACAAAAATAAACATTAATATAAAATAAGTAACAAATTAAATTTTAAAAACAGTTTAAATATTTGTTTAAGATCTACAATTCATTTTGATTAAAATGTAATTACAATTGTTTATCGAATGAACATGAGATTTTGTTCGGCAAGTTCACAAACACATTTTAATTGTTAAGTTAAAATCAATATAAACTGAATACATATTTAAACAATCGAAACAAATCAATAACAATCAAAACGTTTAAAATAAAGGCAAAATTATTTTATAAGTTACCTTAATCTTCAACAAACTTCCGACAAACAGTCACATCATCATCATCAATCAGTTCGCATCCACGAAACCCTTCACTGCCCTGTCTTCTGTCGAGCCTCTGCACCAGTTTGTAGTCATTCTCCTGATATCATCCGTCCACGCAGGCCCCTTTTTGTCAGCCCTTGGTCCCAGCCTTTGTCCATCGTCCATCTGTCACACATGTCCAGCCCAGTTCCATTTGAGTTTTGCCACTGATAGATAACATCCGTGACCCTCCCCTTAGGTTTCATTTCTTATGTGGTCCAAAGTGACACACCAACATCGATCTTTCCACACGTTGGGCTACTCTAAGTTTCTTCATGTCCACAAAGTTTCGGCCCGAGGTCATCACCGGTAGAACCATTGATTGTACCTTTCGCTTCAGACACATTGGGAGCTCTTAACACGTCCCTCAGCCAAATGCCACCAAGACAATTTTCTTCAATTCACATATCTGATTGCTCTCAGATTTTTATTCTGACCAAGGTATTGTATTTAACCAACTCTGCCTGTCACCAATGACAAACAGTTTACACAAATTCGTCTAAATACGTGATTGGGATAACATCTTTGATAATGAACCTCAGACTTATTGAAACCCAGCCACAAAGGATAACCTTATAACATAAAATTACATTTTAAAAATTCACAACCTTTCAAAAAAACAACAAAAAGTCTTCAAAAAAAGATTTTAACAAACAAAGTAACACAATAAAAAAAGTCAAAAACCACGCGGAAAATGTCACTGTAAACAAATAATTTACAACAATGTACCAACAACGTATGATTGGACAAATTTCCGCGTCAAAAGTTTCAAACATTAAATTTAAATATGTTCCAACACTTGTTCGCTGACGGCAGTTTAATGCAACACAATACTAATTTAGCGGAAAAAATTCCTAAGATAAATTTAAGGACAAAATTTAATGAAATAAAGCAAACCAAAAGCAAATAAATTAAAAATTAAATAGTATGGTTCGAAAATGTTGAAGATGTATAATCGAATTTTAAGAATCCAAGTAAAGACACCTTCCCGCCACTTAGACGTCACAAAACACGTGGGAACCATATTTTCACAATTTTTTATGGTTTCTTTTCAGACCTTTTCACCCTAATTATTTTTGACACACCCGTGTGAGACCACCACCCTATTTTATGACACCCAGGACGCGTTTTTCCACCCTACGGTTTCTTTTCAACCCTAATTAGAGTCTTTTTGACAGTAATTTTTGTACTTGTTCACCAGGGCATATGCTGGTCTTGGGTTTGGTCTTGGACTTTTGGTTTTTGATGGACAGCTGTAACCCAGAAGGTCCTTTTGGTTTATTAAGAGCAGTACCCCTGGAGGTTACAAACACACGCACAATGATGGAAAAGCAAACACGCTAACAAGATACATTAAAATTATCGATCCTATTGCTTTAAAATGACATATGCTAGGGTACGTTCGGATGATCTTTTATCTATACAAAATTTATACGTAGTATTTCTAATAAGGAGGTTCTTGTAAGACACGTGTACTTCCAACCCTCGGTCCTTCGCCCCCTAGATGGTATGGGAACCCAACATTATAAGACAAGGTGACAGCCCCTATCGTGGTTTGGTAAAGTATGCGGGTTCTAACAACACAGCGCCTTCCCCCAATACAAAATGGTATTCTAATAACGGCCGGCCTTGTAAGACAGGACACAGGGTCTGTGCCCTGACCTCTTTGAGTTAAAATTGATTTTAGTACCATCTAGTGGCATAGACTAATGAAAATTTTCTATAATAGTTGATAATGCCACCTCTTCTTGCTCTAACTTGTTTCTCCCTCTCCCTCTCTCTTTCAGCCTTTCTCCCACACAAATAAATCAATTAATTAATTAATCAATCAACCTCGAACAAATCAGGACAATCAATAAACCGAAATTATGTCTTGGTTTGCAAACCAGATTACAGTTCAAAACTGAATGCATTAAAGTCTAATTAAAATACGTGAAAAATAAATAATTTCTACCCTAATGCAATGATGCATATTTAGACTGTCCAAACAGGCACCACCTAACACGGAAAATGACACAACAACCAATTACATAGAACACTGTTATTAAAAAACCCAATTAAAAACACCGGAAAGTAATAATTGTTATAAATAACAAAGAGATAATTTAAATTAACATGTTTTAAGAATATCAAACTGATATAATCAAAATAAATAGAAAAATTAATGGTTTTATTATTATGGAATTAACAATAAAGTTTAAAATCCACGAATACGTACCAACATTTGCAACTGATCTTATGACGTCATCCATAAGGTAATAATGCAAAATATTTATCGACAAGAATATCAGGTGAAAAAACACATATATATAATATATATATATATATATTAATAATAATATATAATATATATATATATATATATATATATATATATATATATATATAATATATTAAAATAATACACCAGCCCAGCATAATGAAACATAGGAACTGACATAATTTTTCAAACCCAAGCCACAAACACATGAACCATATAAACGGCAAACACGCCCAACAATTTTGAAATTAATACAAAAAACGATTAAACACTAACATTTATAATAAATTTTACACAAACACAAATATTTTAAAATTTTGCTAACCAAAAACAAATAACACAGAATAAACAAACACCAAAACCCCACACCAAACACCACACACCCACCACACCACACACACCACCACCACCACACCACACACCACCCACCACACCACCACCAACCACACGCACACACCACCACACACCCACCAGGCAACCACAACACACCCCACTGCACCGCCACAGACACACACACACACACACACACACACAACACACCACACACACACACACACAACAACACACACACAACACCCACACCACAACACACAACACAACACACACACATACACACACACAACACCACAGACAACAGACACACAGACAACAGACACAAACACAGACACAGACACAACAACAGAAACAGACACACAGACAACAGACACACAGACACACAGACACACAGACAACAGACACACAGACACAACACAAGACACACAGACACAGAACACAGACACACACACAGACACACAGAACACAGACACAACACATAGACACACAGACACAACACACAACACACAGAACACACAGACACCGGACACAAGACACACAACACCCGGACACAACACACGAACACACACACGGAACACGACACACGGACACACACACACACACACACACACACGGACACACACACGACACACAACACACGGAACACGGACCACGGAACACGGAACCACGGACACACAGACACAAAACACAGACACAGGACACAACACAGACACACACAAACACGGAACACGGACACAGGACACACACCGGACCACAACCACAGACACAGACACAACAGAACACACACACAGAACACAGCACACAGAAACACAGACACACAGACACACAGACACACAGACACACAGACACACAGAACACAGACACACAGACACACAGACACAAACACACAGCACACAGAAACAACAGACACAAACACAGACACAAACACAGACACACAGAACACACACACAGACACACCAGACACCAGAGACCAGAACCAGCACACACACAGACACAACAGACACAAAGACACACAGACACCAGACACCAGCACACACACAAACACAACACACAGGCACACAGACACAAGACACACAGGCACCAGACACCAGAACACAACACCAGACACCAGGCACACACACACAGACACAAACACAAACACACAGACACACACACACACACACACACACACACACACACACACACACACAACAACACACAGACACAAGACACAAACACGACACACAGACACACATACACACAGACCACAGAACACACAGACACAGACACACAGACACACAGACACACAGACACAAGCCAACAGAACAGAAGAAAAAACACAGAACACAGAACGCACAGCACACAGCACACAGACACAGACACACGACACACACAGACACACGACACACAGACACACAGAAACAGAACACAGACACAACACGACACACACACACAGAAACACAGACACAAAAGGAACAGGACACACGGACACACAACACACGGAAAACACAGACACACAGAACACGGACACACGACACACGACACACGGAAACAACACACACACGGACACAGACACACGGACACAGACACGAACAC
>JARFJB010000158.1:0-5000 GCA_036346205.1 Vesta saturnalis
GAAAAAGCAAGCACCGTGTTATCAGGGAAATAATTAATTCAAAACAATTTGGAATTGCATTTCTTCTAATCAGTCTAATTATATCGTAGATTAATTGATTTTTTATTTTTGTGCAACAATTACATTGAAGTTGATTCATATTAAAAATATATTTCTCCTATTATCAATTCCTGTATGTGAAGAAAAACAACTGACTTGGAGCTGTTTCAAATTCCTTAAAAGTCAACTATAATGACATTAAAATGTTTTAACTAATTCCATTATAATGCAATAAAAATAAGACCATTTGCTTGGTATTACAAATACACATATATTCAAAGTGATCAAAAATACAATTCTTCTTTTTATACAACAGATTTTCAAATCAGTTTCGAACCAGCCATTACGTATTTTCATAAAAATTCTTTCATTAACAAACTGGTTGTTTAAGAGAATATCTACGTGCCCGATATATAATGAAAAATTTACTAGACTATTACAATACGTGTTTGGTCATTGCTATCATTTAAAGGGTGGGTTGGCTTTTTTATTGTCGTTGTGTGTACCCAAATGGTGAGGTTCAAAGTTAAACGTAAAAGTAGGCACTCATACAGCAATTGTGGTAACGGTGATGTTTTCTTAGATAAACTTAGATAGCTAACAATTATTATTAATTTTATTAAATACATAAATAAAAAGTTTACCTCGAGTAGGATTCGAACCTACGACCTGTACTTTGCTAGAGTACCGCGCTACCAACTGCGCCACCAAGCTTCAAGCCCCAATCGATGTAAATTTTGTCTTTATGTATGTAGAACGGATGTCAATTCTAAATATAATGAGATTATAATCAAATTACTTATATTAATGGAATGTGAGCCTGCAATATCGCAAGGATTCGCACATACCAAAGCAACTTGACTAATATTAAATTATTATAAGTTTTTTGTTATGAACGAATAAGTTCAAAGGTAAATATGTAATTAAAAATTATTATTAATTTTATTAAATACATAAATAAAAAGTTTAAACTTTAAAGTTTAAATTTTTAATTACATATTTACCTTTGAACTTATTCGTTCATAACAAAAAACTTATAAAAACTTAGATAGCGTTCTCCACGTAAGTGAAGAGTAGAAATGGACACCGGTCACTCGTCTGCACATGTAGATAACAATTTCCTGTGATGTTCGATTCGGCTCTAATGTACGATATAAGGCGTTGTTTAGTTTTTTGCGTTATCCGATTTCCAATTTGAATTCTGCTAGCAATTCTATGTATTAATGTACTGGGTTTATTTACAACTAAATTTTAGATATCACTAAAACATTTAATCTTAGATATGAACCCGTTCACGATACTGTTGTTTACTTGTTAGGCACCTGTCCAGACATTGAAGTAGAGTGAATATATAAAAGTAAACAAAATACACCCAATTCTGTTAATTTTCATCTCTGAGTGCCAAATATGAAAATCAAGGCTATATTAAAAAATATATTTTTTTCTCTTTTGGCATGACTACTTGCATAAGATGTTTAAGTGATAAGGCTTATTTAGTTTCATATTAAAGACTATGTAAGGGAAACTTGTTTAAAATTGAATTATCTTTAAATAAGTGCTTATAAAGTTTATTATAAGTTGAGAGTTTTTCTGATATAGGTTATGTTAGGGATTTTTTGGATTCTTTCGCTCCTATTTATTAGCCTACAAAAAACTTTCATTAAGGAACCTTATCTAAAATTTATTTGATATTAAATTGTAATTCGACAATTTTTTCAACGTATCTCTACACTAGTCACAAATTGAAATAAAACCTAACGTTACGTATACTATGAACAGATGGAGTAGTTCCATAGGGCCTCGAGATATTTCCGGGGATCTTTTCACTGTTCCAATAGACAGGCATAAAGCAGTGTCATCCACATACTGAGGCAAGCAAACTCCAAGTAGTGAAACTGTTGGAATGTCGTAAGCGAAGATAGTGTATAGAGCAGAACTAATACTTCCCGAGAGATACGAGAACACCAATTTAGAAAAGTGATCTGGGATGCCTAGGAGAACGCCAGTTTAGAAAGTGATCTGGGATGCCTAGTATGCGGATATTGTCAATGAGACATGCATGTCAGACCCTGCCGAATACTTAGCAAATGTCCACAAGAACCGCCAGATTGTATTTCTTGTGATTGAATACTGTGGTAGTTTCTATAAGTAACATCAGCAAGGAATTGTTGTATGTTGTGTTAGGTGTAATTTCTAAGTCCCATCGCTAGGATTTGCTCACAGCATTTTCCCAGCTTAGAAGGAAGAGGTCGTTAGGTCATAGTGTGGTTTCTGTACCATGATGGTGAAAGATCTCCAGACCGTCAGAAAGTAGAATGTGTGTGTGTGTGTGTGTCATGTGTGTGTGTGTGTGTGTGTGTGTCAGTGTGTGTGTCAGTGTGTGTGTGTGTGTGTGTGTGTGTGTGTGTGTGTGTGTGTGTGTGTGTGTGTCAGTGTGTGTGTGTGTGTGTCAGTGTGTGTCAGTGTGTGTGTGTGTGTCAGTGCATTGGTCAGCTTTGTTGGATAGGCGTTGATAGGTGTTCTGTGACTGAATTCTTGCAATATAAGTGAATTCCATAGGGTGTGATGTGGTCGTAGTAAAGGCTTCCGTTATTCAATAGGACTTCGGAAAGAATCAAGTTGTGGAATGATTTAAATCGATTTTCGAGAGTTCTTTAAAGGGATTGTCTAATTACAGATTATTAGGTGACCGAAAGATGGTTTATAGGTGAAGGCCGAACAACTCGGCGTTTTCTGGTCGGTATAGATATGGTTGCCTTGACGGTCAGAGAGATGTGCTTTAGAGGTCATTTTTCTTGTGTCAGTCTTTCGAACAGATATCAAGTGATATCCGTGCAAAATTCTTCAGTGCGTCTACTGGTCTCGCGCATGAACGAAATCCCTAAAGCGCAAGAATTGGCGACAGATTCGTCTTTTTTGGTTGATCCAGCGCAAAATTTAATGAAGGTGAGGTTTACGGGTATGTATTTAGTGCTATAAGTAAGACTGAGATAGTGATAGGCGAAAGTACAGTGCCTTGGCGAGGTCGTATGGGGCTGTGGCAATACATCAAAATGAAAAGTACGGGGTCTAATTGTATAAACTCTGTACCGTAATAGAATTCACATACAATGTGAGAGAATATTGGGAAAGGGGATTCTATAGGAGATCAAGATCATCCACACGATGTGGTGTTGAAATTAATGTTTAAACTGTTGGACTTAATTTATTAAGGCACCAGCGATAATATAATACACTGCTCAATAGTCAAACTGAACCACTTACAAAAACGCATTTTTCTCTTTTTGTTTTGAAACTTAAGCCATGTTACGAAGCTATTTAAAATGTTAAGGACTACAAACGGACTGTATTGCTTTAATTATAATTCAGGTTAGAGAATAATCAGAAAAATTATACAAAAATAAATTAAAGTTTGACGTTATTGTTAACTGCATAAAGACATAATTTATTTTCAAACAAAAGCCGTTGGTATGCTAATAACGCCTAGGATCTCCTCGAGCATTAATTAGTTCTTGACACCTGGTGGGAATGCTGCGAATGCAATTTCTTGTTACTTGTTGAGTGATTCTTTCCCATTCTTCAATTTCTGTTGTTTTTAGCATTTTAAACGTCATCAGATGGTTTCCTAAACGATTCAACTGTTTGCCGAGATATTGCCATATGTGTTCAATGGGATTCGTGTCTGATGAGATGGTGTTGTGTTACGAAACCATTTACAAGGTGAGCCCAGTGTGGCCGAGCATTGTTATCTACCAGCACAAATCCATCGCCCATTTCTTGGACATATGATAGTACAACTTCTTCTAAAATGTTGTTCAAATAACGGTCCGCATTTACACTTTCATTGCGGAAAGGACGTTCTACTATTTAAACAGACACTTCCTTAGACTGTGATATAGTCTCCTCCAGAAGCAACTGTATGAACCATAAATGCTTCATTATACTTAGAATTCTAATTACATCGCATAATATCGCAGATATGAGGTATAATCTAGAGAACTCATTTTTATCTTTAAACAACTACAGGAATGTAAATAGTTTGATAGTAAATCTGCAAAAAACATGTTTTATACAGTTTTATAGTAAACAAAGCAAGTTTGACTGTAGCCATTTGTTAAAATTCAATAATAAATCTATTCATCAGGTCGCCTCAGTTAAACTGTTAGGTTGTAGAATAGAGCATAGCCTAAATTCTAATGAACATGTATCTTTGTTGGTGGGCAAGATTACGTCAAAATGTTTTTTGCTTAAACGTTTGGCGTATATAGCAAACACTGTTTAAGTATACTGTTGATCATAGTGACATGTCCAATATCTGTGTAGATCAACTGGCAACTCACAAAAGAAAAGAATGCGATAAAGTTTATAAGTAGTCCAGTTCGACTGTTGAGCAGTGTATATTAATATTATTCCAAAGACATTTTATTTTCGTTGTTTTTAGTAGATTAGCAAAACAATTTTGTATTTTAAGTTTCTTTTTAAAGTAAAACGTCTAATTTTTTATGTGTCTATAAATTTTTTACCAGAACTTGAAGTTCACTACGATGTTTGTCGTATCAGGTATGTAGCTTCAGATTTCATTTATTTATGAACTTTAAAATTTTAAATTTATACAAGTTACTCTACCACATCCATGTATTTGGTACCGGTAGAACCTTAACTTCTCTTACTAGAAGTGGAGGTCTGGTAATGCACCAATCGACGTAGTACCAAAAAAAGATACCGCAGTGAACGTTTTTAATACTGTTTAACTTTCAATGCTTTTTAAATCTAGACAGTCTAATTAATTGTTTTATCTTATCTTTAATAAAATCACAGTACTTAACTCGTTTGGTTTTCTACTTACATAAATTTAATCCCCAATAGTCATAAAACAGGTTAGTTACTGTATTGGATACCTCTGATGCTTGGTGGTGTAAAGAGGAAGTTGATAATGGCCAACACACTCTTAGAAAAATATA
>JARFJB010000158.1:7500-47500 GCA_036346205.1 Vesta saturnalis
AAAACCTAACGGCCCGTTCAAAAGTTACAGGGTGGCCCTATTTGACTTACACCCAGTATAAATATATATATATATATATATATATATATATATATATATATATATATATATATACAATATCGTTTTAGTTTTACAAGCTAAGCGCAATTATTACTTAATTGAAATTCCATAAAAACCAAAATAATGTAAGTCTAATATGGTGCCTGATAACCTTCAACAGTAAATATGCACAATATATCTAAAGTGGTAGTGGGAACAAGCCTTAACTGTCATAATTAAATTTAACAAATGTCTAAGCAATAAATAAAGAATAAACACAGAAACTTCCCCGCTAATAATGAACGTTAATTATAAGTAAACAAAGGGTTGCATCAACTCAGCATTCTTATTAAACCTAAGCTAATAAAAATGATGAAACTTAAACTTAAGTTCATAAAGAAATTAACTGACGTAAATATTATGAATAGAAAAAGTGAATGAACAAATTAAAGCTAAGAAATTGATAATTCAAACTTGCTTCCGCACTAGGGGTACAGGCTATACCAGCATTTATGTCGATGACTACCAGTAAGCGGTTTGGTTGATTTTTATTCCTCCAAAAAAAATAGACAGTTCCGAATGAGAGAAAGAAAAATCGAAGCTCTAAGATAGAAATCTCAGAAATAAGTCCGTGGGATGGTGGTTGATATTTTAGATTTGTGGGACGCCTTACATTTTAAAATCCTTAACCCGCATATGCGCACGGAACTAACTAATTCTAGACAAAGGTAAAATAAACGAACATAACTAGTTTGATCAACGTCAATTTCTTTCAAATCCTCTTCATAGAGATTGAAAGTAGATTTCAAAATCAAGAAATATACGGAATAATTAAAAAAATGCACACACAGTGTGTGTGTATGCGTGTGTGTGCTGTGCATGCGTGTGCGTGCGTGCGTGCGTGCGTGAGTGCGTGCGTGTCGCGTGCGTGTCGTGCGTGCGTGCGTGCGTGCGTGTCGTGCGTGCGTGCGTAGTGCGTGCGTGCGTCTGCTTGCTGCGTGCGTACGTGCTGTGCGTGCGTGGTGCGTGCGTGTGTGTGTGTGTGTGTGTGTGTGTGTGTGTGTGTGTGTGTGTGTGTGTGTGTGTGTGTGTGTGTGTGTGTGTGTGTCTATGCGTGTCTGTGTGTGTCTGTATGTGCCTGTGTGTAGGTTTGTACGTGGGAGCGCGCGGGCGGCGTGCGTGCGAGCGTGCGTGCTTGGGTGCTTGTGTGCTTGTGTGCTTGTGTGCTTGTGTGCTTGTGTGCTTGCGTGCTTACGTGCTTGCGTGCTTGCGTGCGTGCGTACGGGCGTGTTATGTATTGATAACAAAATATTGTGAAGGGAGTACTGTACGTTAAGCAATTGAATAAATACTCTTTTAGAATGCGGACGTGTTTTATTACGCGTAATACCAAATACTTAAACGTGGCGACGAGGATATATTCACACACGTTGTTAAATAAAATTTTGATAACAGCATTAAAGTTATTAAATATTAATTAAGATGCGGGATACACCAACGATAAAAGTGCAAAATGTGGGGTTGTTGGGTTCTATCAGTGAATTTAATCATTTAGTTAATGATTTTTGTATATTTGAACCACGCCTCGCACAATTTTCAGACTCAAATGAGATAATAAGTCAAGCGTGGAAACGCACCGTGCTATTGAATTGTTTTGCGGAAGATACTTATAAATTGGTTCGTAGTTTGTTCGTTACTGAAGCTCCCGAAACAAAAACGTACACGGATTTAATTAAATAAATAAAGAAACCTTTAACTTTAACTTTATACGCAGCTCTATAAATCTTATATTCTTCGTAAAAGTAATGGGGAAGCAGTAACAGACTGTGTAGCTAGAGTGCGCAGATTAGCAGCATCTTGTGGGTTTGTAACCGAATTAGGTGTCATCCTGATAGATAAATTGGTAACAGGCATAGAACCTAGGATTATTATGGAAAGACTTTTTGAAAAGGATCCCACTAAAGCTACATGGGATGGTATCGTTAAGATAGCAAGAGACCAACGTGAATTTAATGTGGAATCCGAACCTAAGATGCTACTTAAAACGGAAGCGGAAGTACAGAAAATGAGATCTCATTAAGGTTCTAATTCGTATCAAAGACAAGTTAGTAAGAAAGTGAAGTGAAGTGTTGTGTGCGAGAAGAAATCACATTTTTCAAAAATGTAAATATAAGAATTACAACTGTAATAATTGTGGAGTGAAAAGTCATTCATCTCCAATGTGCGAACGGAAGAAATCAATGCAAAAGTATCGTTCAAGTGATAACGCTATGAATGAACAAACAGTTGATACTCATATTGACATTGAATCCTTCTTTAAATTCGAGTCTGAAAATAACTGTAAAGGATAAATTATTTTACGTAGAACTCTAATGTGATAATCAATTGGTTAAATTTGAGATAGATTCAAGGTCGCAACATTCTGTTATTTCTGAAAAATTATACAAGAAAATGTTTTCTTATCGTAAAATAATAGAAAACGATTTAATATTAATAGATTATATAGGGAATAATATTGTACCTATGGGGAAAACATTCATTATAAAACCCAATTAATTGAAAATGTTCCTATTTATGTTATAAAAAATGGTGGGCCACCATTGGTAGGACGTAACATTTCAAGATTATTAAATTGATCGCAGAAATTCATAATTTGGAATCTACAACAACAATTGAAAATATTTGTTGTAAATTTCAAAAAGTATTTCGCGTGGAATTAGAAACATTTACGAAAGGTGAAATAAACTTAAAAATTAAGGAAAGTTGTCGAACAAGATATTTTAAACCACGGCTCGTCCGTTAGCGTTTAAAAGTAAAGTAGAAGAGGAACTCGATAGCAGTGTGTCCACAACGCGGCGTCGCGATATCGCCATAGTTTCTACAAAACGTGGCTACTTGGCGCTGTTTCACAGCACTTATAAACAATGAAGTAAAAGCACACAGCAAATGGACAAATAAGCAAATGTACAATTTAGTACTTGCCTTGGAAATGTAAAGTAAAATATCTGGTGGGTACACCACACGACCTTCCAACCTACAAAACGGAAATTAAAGAAATAATTTTAATAACATATGAAACTGTAAACTTTCACCATTATCACACATAATAAAATGCTTATATATACATCACGTAAATATGCAACATTTTAAAAGCAAAAAACAATAATCTATGTCACACAGACGTTTAAAACTTCTAGACAAACAGAGATTAGTAGACATCTAGAATTAAAGAAATGAAATAATTTTAATTATAATTTATTTTAGCATAACTATGCAACCTCTTTCATTCGTTCCTAACGAAAACAGGCAACATTGTAAAAACAAAACAGTAATCTGTCAGAATGACGTTTAAAACTTCATTCCTGATAGACATAAATAATGTGTTAATTTAAAAAAAAATCCAAAGCTTCTATAAAATATCAATGACACATTTTAACCATTTTCATTCATATTTAATTATTTTTTAAGCTTACCTTGCATTATATTAAGAAACTTTATAAAGAAAAGTTGTGTAAAATTAAATTTTATTTAAAAAATATGTCTGCACTTTTTCTAATAAAATGAATCGTTATTCAGATATTGAAAAAATTTGAATCAACACTTAAATTGTACCTTAGGAATTTTTTTACCGCTAAATTATGCGTCCGTCGGTCGTATCAAAAAATTGCAAAGAACATAATTAATCAATATGTTTAAGGTCTAAGTATTTTTATATGTTTAAAATATGCATCTGTTTTAGAAATATTTGATAAAACCAAAACTGACCCTAATAACCCCGCCCTGTCCGCCGCTAGATTTCTCCCAAAATCTAATCAGCTCTAAGCCAAATGAAAACAAGCTGTAGGTATTTTCGTTCTGGAGTAATCGTGCATACTAGCATACATCCATATTTTTACTACCACCGTTTGCGCTTTTATCGTTAGGTTTCAGGTTTCATTTCAAGAAAACAACAAACACTTTCGGCTTATGTCGACATTATAATTAATAATATGCAGATCGAAGTGATAAAGCAAACACCAACTCCTCAAATAATTACCCAATTAAATCATTTTTAGGTGAGATAAACTTTTAATGCAAATTTTTGCCTCAAGCGTCGCAGGTGTTACATCCGCTTTATAAAGACTAAGTAAGTACCTACTTACTTTAGGTATCTGCCCTTGCTAAACATATTCCACATCGCAGTCTTTCCATTTGTAGGTTATTAAATTATAATTTAAAACATGTAACACGTGTATTCATTCGATTATTTAATTTGTAAGATTGAAGCAATGAAACAATTAAAAACACCACATTGGCATAAATGCACACATCGGCATAAAATTTATGAGTCATTCGAAAACCTACACCAACATTGTTTATCATTGTTATTAGGTCGTGCCAATGAATGATGTATACATAAAGATACATGGATTGTATTTGCATTTTGCATCCCAAGGGTGATTCCGTGAATGACCCGTGAACAAATAACGCTATGTCTTGTCCTTTTTTGATAGATCTCCGCTACGTCATTTTTTAAATAAAAAGTCGATATGCGTAGCGACAAATAGCTACAAATGAGCACACTGCTCGATAGGTTGCAAAAGCCGGAAGTCCTAATTCTCATTGAGAGTTGCGATTGGGCGACACCCCTTGTTATTGTAATGAAACCTAATAATAAGATAAGATTTTGTGAAGATTATAGATTAACTGTAAATCAGGTATCGCGAAAAGTTTACTACCCATTGCCTAGAATTGAATACATTTTCGAACAACTAAATGGCGGTAAACAATTTTCAAAAATAGGTTTAACAGATGCTTACCAGCAAGTGTTACTTTCACCGGAATCCCAAAAATTAGTTACCGTATCAACGCATAAAGGGCTATTTAAAGTAATCAGACTCCCGTTTGGAATTTGTAATGCACCTGGGTTATTTCAAAAAATTATGGATAACTTAATAATTGGAATTCCGGGAGTAGTGTGTTTCCTTGACGATTTATTAATTACAGGCAAAGATAAAGAGGAACACTGATTAAAATTAGAATTAGTATTAAGCAAGGTACCAGAAAGCGGGTAGACAGTAAGAAAAGAAAATGTAAGTTTTTTCAAAATTCAATCAGTTATTTAGGTCATATAATTGATAGTAATAGTCTACACATGTCCAATGGAAGAATCGAAGTGATAAAGCAAACACCAACTCCTCAAATAATTACCCAATTAAATCATTTTTAGGTGAGATAAACTTTTATTGCAAATTTTTGCCTCAAGCGTCGCAGGTGTTATATCCGCTTTATAAATTATTTTAAAACAATTGTAAGTGGAACTGGGACTCAAGCTGTCAACGTGCATTCGAAAAGGCCAAAGATATGCTTTTATCAGGACAAATATTAGACCATTATGATCCTGATAAAAATATAAAATTAATTTGTGATGCGTCGGCTAGTACAATAGGCGCTGTAATTGTATGCAGGTATTCAGACGAAACAGAACGCCCTATCGCATTTGTATCACGTGTGTTAAATGCCCGAACAGGAATAATCTCAAATCTACAGAGAAGGGGCAGGTATAATGTTTGGGTTGAAAAAATTTAATTAAATTTATGTGGTAGGCATTTCACACTCGTAGCGGATCATAAACCATTGTTGTATATTTTCGGATCGAAAAAAGGAATGGACACAAATATTAGGTAGTAATGATTACGAAATTGAACACATACGCTCAGATAAAAATCAGGCAGACTATATTTGTCTAGAATAGAAATTGAAAATAACGGAGATTGTTTACATCTTGAAACTAGCTACTTAAATTATTTTCAAGAAAACGAATTTCACGTAAATTGGAATACAATTAAATTCTGTACTAGAACCGATCCGTTATTACCAAAAATTCTAAATTATGTTTTGCCAGGATGGCCCAATGAAATAGATGATAAGCTCGAGATATATTCCCGTAACGAAAAGGGTCTGTTAATCCTATAGGTAATCTCGACGCACCACCCTACAGGTACCTGATTCCACAAAATAAATAAAACTAAATAAATTTGAAAATTTTCTCATACTGTATTAAGTTTTTCTATCAGCTATTTACAATCCATGGACACTATGTTCCCTTTCTGTACTGTTTATTACCCGATAAAACCAGTGATACATATACCAATCTTTTTTCTTTACTAAAATGTAAAATTTTCGAAAAATATAACATTTCTTTTAGTCCACATAAAGTTTTGTAGATTTCGAAAAAGCCATTCATAAGGCACTGACTTATGTTTGGCCCAACGCAGAAATCAATAGATGTCGGTTTCATTTACACCAAACTTGGTATCGAAAAATTAATTCTCTTGGATTGAGTTTAGAATATTCTAGTAATTCTGAAGTTGGGAAATGGCTGAAACACACATTTGGATTAACGTATTTAAACCCAGATGATGTGGAAGATTGCTTTGTTTTTGATTTGATGTCATACAAACCACACCATATTCTTTTAGACAAATACGCTGATTATTTGTTAGAAACATATATAAAAGAAAATGCCACTTATCCTCCGCGAATTTGGGCAGAAAAAAGTGCATCCATAACTCATACTACAAATGCATGCGAATCTTTCCATTCAAGTTTAAATTCGTCCTTCTATTCTACGCATCCTTCCATATATGTTTTTATCGAAAAACTTAAAGAATTTCAGGTCGATTGTTATGTCAAAATGCAAAGTATTCATTTGCCAATGAAAATAAAAGACAAAACGGTTAAAGCCAAATTATTATCTTTAGAAAAACTTGTAAAGCAATTTGAATCTGGGCAAATGTTCCGCTTAGACTATATAAAATGTGTATCTCATTTATCTGTCAATATTGTGTAAAATTTTTGTACAAAAATGTTTTCGAATTGAAGTGCAATAAATATTTAAAACTATGTTATTGTTTAATTTTATTTGCGTCGAAAATACCTAAAGGATTTAGCCGACCCTTCAATCTTTGCGTCGAGAATACCTGCCGTCTTAAATAATTTAATCCTTTTGCGTCGAGATTACCTCCGCCCAACAGTTTCATCTGATTTATTTAAAAAACAAATTTTTTACTATGGGAAAATTATTTAACCCTTTCCATAAAAACAAATGCATTAGATCTGGTAACAGAATTGTCAAAGGAACAGCTAATTATATAATTAAAAAATCTGGTATAGACCTCCAATCAGATATAGTAACAGAATATGAGAATTAAATATTTAAATAATTTGAACAGCATAAACAAACTATCTTTTAAAGTAACTTTGATGATCACGATCCATTGCGGAAAAAAATTAAAAAGCTAATCACTTAAATTACTTTTATTGACAATTTTTCTTTATTCGTTCTAAAAAATCAAAATTTTGTTCCTGTTGTGTTTCATAATAATTTAATTATACCATTTTGTTTATACTATGAAAAGCCGAAAATATGTTACAATTAGTTATTATAGGTATGTAAGTTCACATTTTTATTTTAAAATATAATATCTAATACAATTATTTGTGTGAATTTAAAGTAAGTAGAGGCATGGTAACAGTGAATTATTCCAGCCGAGCATCCCAGTGACGTCACGCAATGTCGCTGTACGGAATGAGGCAACCGGTAATGTATAGGGACCGTGGGGTTATCGTGTAATAAATTCCATTTAAATTACGCAGTAAAGTTTTAAAAGAATTGCATTTTAGTCATATGGGTATTGTAAAAATGAAGGCGTTAGCACGATCTTATTTCTGGTGACCATCAATAAACCGTTACATTAAAAATGTAGCACGCAGCTTGTTTACAATGTAGTAAGACACCGCCGAGATCTTTTTTGAAACCAGTGCCCACATTCACCATGGTATCGTATACATGTATATTATTTTGCATCTCTTTTTAATGAATACTTTTTTGTCATACAAGATGCACATTCAAAATGGATTGAATGTTTTAGAATGACAAGCATTACAACTACAGCAACAATTAATAAACTGCGAGAGTGTTTTGCAAGGTTTGACTTACGCAAGGAATTAACGTCAGATAACGGTAGTCAATTCACATCTATCGAATTTCAAAATTATTTAAGAATTAACGGAATTTATTATTTAAGAGGAGCAGCGTTTCACCCTTCCTCTAATGGAGCGGCGGAAAGCGCAGTAGCTATAATGAAACGTTTTATTCAAAAATCGAAAACTGAAAGTTCGTATTTCGATCTTAATTAAATAATTAATAGATTTCTGTTTCATTATATAAATACGGATCACCCCACAACTGGGGAATGACCAGCCAAATTAATGATTAGTAGGAAGTTAAGATGTAATTTAGATCTTATCTTACCATCTACTGCCATAATAGTACATGATAATGAAATTAACAATGTTCTAATTACGGAGGACATAAAAGACAACAAGAGTTTGATGTAAATGATACAGTTTATTGCAAAGATTTAAAACTTAGGTGTGTGTATGTGCGTGCGTGCATGCTTCCGTGCGTGCGTGCATGTGTGTGTGTGTGTGTGTGTGGTGCGTGTGTGTGTGTGTGTGTGGTGTGCGTGTGTGTGCGTGTGGTGTGCGTGTGGTGTGTGTGTGTGTGTGTGTGCGTGTGTGTGTGTGCGTGTGTGTGTGTGTGTGTCGTGTGGTGTGCGTGTGTGGTGTGGTGTGTGTGTGGTGTGTGGTGTGTGTGTGGTGTGGTGTGGTGTGTGTGTGTGTGCGTGTGTGTGCTGTGCTGTGCGTGTGTGTGGTGTGCTGTGTGTGTGTGTGTGCGTGTGCTGTGTGTGCGTGTGTGTGTGTGTGTGTGGTGTGCGTGTGTGCGTGTGTGTGTGCGTGTGTGTGTGTGTGTGTGTGTGTGTGTGTGTGGTGTGCGTGTGTGTGTGTGCGTGTGCGTGTGGTGCGTGTGCGTGTGCGTGTGCGTGCGTGGTGTGTGCGTGTGCGTGTGCGTGTGTGTGTGTGCGTGTGTGTGCGTGTGCGTGTGCGTGTGTGTGTGTGTGTGCGTGTGCGTGCGTGGTGGTGCGTGCGCGTGCGTGCGTGCGTGCGTGCGCGCGTGCGTGTGCGTGCGTGCGTGCGTGTGTGTGTGTGTGTGTGTGTGTGTTTGTCAGTAAATAATTATCAGGTCTGCAGCAATCATGGAATATGATTGCGGGATCCGCACGAATTGTCGGGCCATACACACGACCTGACAGTTAGAGTTACGCTTTGATTTGTCTTACAAGCCTTAGATTTACATAAATTATAATTCCTTTAGTCGAGACCTGGGGAGTATGTTTTGTGCTGAGGTGTGTATGCTTGCCGAACTAAATTACGCTGTTGCCAATTCTCGTGTTTGATTCTGTGTAAGTCTCTAAACATTAGTACAGATTTGTTTATAAATGCACTGTGCGATATGACCGGTTGTTTATTCAGAAGTTATGTATTGTGTTACGGATTAAAATGATTTTATCTGTTATGAAAGTACCCATTGAAAATTATTCTCGGATAGAATTTCTACAACTCGTTTTATAAGATATACAATGTTTTAAATTAACGTTGCAAATATTATTTGGCTATGATAAATTTTACATTTTGCGCAAATTAAACAAATGTTTCTTGTACTAGTTATGTAAACAAAAGATAGACCCTGTGCATGCTTACCGTTTGGTAATTTTAATTTAAGCTGTGATTAATAGTTGGAACATTTGGAAACCTTTTTAATTCCGCCACATTATAAATTTATTCCTAGAATAGACAGTATCAGGTTATCCTTTAATGTTTTATCTCGAGCAGCCTTCATCTGCACGTCTCAAGAAGGCGTATAATTGGTCCCAAATACTTGATTGTCGGTGAGCGTTTATTGAGTTCGACTCGTACGCTCAAGTCCTTATTCTCCATATCGATTCGAATATGTTGTTTTGTCTAGTTTATTTTACGTCATATACGTTTGTACTTTTCCCTCATAAGTATTTTCGTTTTGAGTTATTGTTTTGTAAAAAATCCTTATCCTGTACAGGCATCGAAAAATATTATCGCGGGTCTGACTTATAATAAGTAAAACAAAGACAGTACAATCAGTTCCCGTGCTAAGTGAGATAGAATACACAACAAACTAAAAGCGCTGATGCCATACATGCATCTTCTGAGTAGGCTAGCATCAATGACACGTTTAATTGCTACTGTCAACGGGAATTGAAAATCAGTGTTTTTGCAAGTCCGACACAATACTCCACTAAAAAAAATACAGATTATTAAGTGGTATTATTCAGGAAGCACTGTACAAGAAATAATGGGCAGCTTTGCTTTTTCCTTTGAAAATAGGCCAATTCCATCAGAACGTACGATTATGCGTATTGTTTGTAAATTTGAAAGATGTGGATGATTAAATAATTGTAGAAAATGTAGTAGCATTGATGGTAATGATGGAGAGCATTCTGGTCGTAACTTAAACAAAGAGCGCGAACTCCAAGAAATTGCAGTGTGTAGTTTAGTAGAAACTATTTTCCCGTGCAATAGTACGAAAATTGCTGAAGTATTGAATATTGAACCAAGAACAGTTCGTAATATCTTGAAAAGGAATATCGGGCTAATGAAAACAAAAGATTTATTGAAAATATTTTGTTCACCGACGAGTGTTCTTTTAACTTATATGGCCATCACAATCCGTCTGTCGCTGTTAGTTATTCTCGGGGAAACAAACACATTAGTATTCCTTGCCGGACACAATACCCCCAAAATGTTAATGTGTGGAAGTCTTTTCGAAAATCTTATAAAGTAGAGTTTTGAAAAAAGTGTATTCTGTTAAACCTTAAACTTAAGTTATACTATCAATGTAAATGCTAATCTTGTTTGCAGATCTAGTAAGTTTCTTCTTGTTTCTTCTTACGAGTAGTATTCGAACCATATCATAAATTCGCAATTACAATAAACTTCGATGTTTGAGGTATTATCGTTTAATGTTCTAGTATAAAGTATTTAATTAATAGTTTCAAAGAACACGCGACTTTTCAATATCATCTTAATTGCTTTGGTTTGGTTTGGTTTGGTTTCGCTAGATTGAAGGAGACTTAAATAGTTCATATTTTGTGCCTATATGCAAATATGTACAAGTGGTAACATCGATAAAGTTATGTTTCTCTCTCACACTCATATAATGCTTATTGGGTTTCTTTCTAGCTTATTATAAGTCAGACCCTCAATAATGGTTTTCCATACCTGTATATTAAAAGAATCGGGTTATTTATTACACGCTTGACAGCCGCTTGACGGATTTCGATGATTTTTTTGATATGATGGAAATTTTGCGTAGAAAGTAATTACGGAGCCAAAATTTTATTTTATGGTTTACATTTTGAAGTGCCCATTTTTTCAGAAAATGTTTATTATCAAAACTTTTTTTTAGAGGAAAGTACGCCATTTTATTGTTACGGTATAAATGGTCACTACGACAAGGTAAAAGATAAACCTGGTTTTTGCACGGCTAGCTCGGCGTGCGGGTGAGGGTCTGTTGGGACAAAGCAGTCTCGTCTCCGTAGCTTACGCTATCTACCAAAGTCGAAATCGGGAAAATGACACAATAGGTTCCGGTAGGCGCCAGGATATTCTAAAAGAACACACTAGGGTGTTTTAAAATGCGAGTTAACGACGGTACGCAGTGGTTCGAATACCCAACTTACCACACTTACCGATCGTAACGCTCTTAGCTCAGGTTCCGCAATACTGCTTCACCTGAAAAGGCTTTAAAATCTGCACCTTAATCTGCTCAACTTAACACCGTGCAGCTATACTCAAATTTAATACAAATCTCTAATGTTCCCCTTACGTTGAATTACTAATCTCCCTTAAATTAATCCAAATAACACATACTAAACTGACTACAATTCAGTTACAACTCTTTTCTAAACTTGTATATTACGTTACGTTAAGTTAATTTGCCCATCAAACAAAACAAAACAAAAACAACACTCCAACTTCTCTCAAATAAAACGCGACGACGCTTTACTATTCGAGCAATAAATTATCACCCTATGTCCAGGCTTAATATTAAAATAAATACCAGAATAGTAACTAAGTTAAACATCTATTAAATCAAAATAAATAAATAAAACAATGAAAATTTAAACAGGTCAATTTGAATATAACGGTAATCGTATCTTCTTAACTTTTACCTCATTGAATTCTGGCCAGTAGCAAAACTATCTTAAACTAAATTGTATTCAAAGAAATTCAATAAATTTGGATTACTCCAGCACGTAAATCTTATATAAACTGAATAATGAAGGTAAGATTTTATTTACCTCTCTGCATAAAATATTAATGGTATCAAAAAAAAACACCTTAAATAGCTACTAAATAGACAAAGGAAACTGTCCGATAACGTTAACAGAATGACACAATAAATTAAAAAAAAAATACAAATAAACTACTTCCAACAGGTTCCTTCGTTAACACACATTACATAAAAACACAATCAAATTTTATTCTTTCAAATCGCAAGATCACCAACAGAATGTAAATTATATTACCTAAGCCACGCAGGAAAATAGGGGATGATTTCTGCTCTAGGACAGCGTCGGGTACGGCTTGTACAGTCCACCGTATTGCTGCTGGTCGACGACACGAAGCTGCCTTCCCCCAGGTCTCTACCACGCATTCAACTTACTTTTCAATATAATGCCTCGTAACTTACTGAAGCAGCATAAACTAACTTAAATCACTTTAATAACTTCTTTTAATTCGAGGTTGTTACAGTTCGACAACCAAAATAAAACACTCAACAAATCGTTTTATACAGTTTACGTTAATAGGTTCAATTACGAACAAAACAATCCTAAACGGTATGTGTGTGTGGGCGATCGTTCACTGCGTACATTTAAATTTTAGGAAAGGGGTTCTTTAATTATATCTCGTTACTAACGAAAATTCAATAGTCCTCAGGTTCGCACTACAAGAAAACACGAACCAAATTTCTATCATAAACGCACTCGAAGATGCCGTTCTTCTCCACTAAACTTACTTTATGAGCGAACCCGGTTGAAATGTTACTTCACAAAAAAATCCCAAACTTGGTTATAATCGACTATTCTTTCAAGTCCTCCCTTAACTTTCAGTAGGAGCTCGCACAATGATGAAACCCCAATTCCGATAATTTGACGACTTCCACACGCACACGACTTTACGTTTCAAAAGCTTAAGACAGAGTCCCTCTCATTCAAAATTACTTTCTCGCCATATTAAAAAACGTTCCCTCCATACAGATTCATTCAAACAAACCAATCAACCATTTTAATTTTTAAAACTTCTACCCCCTTAAATTTACGATGCTATCTCGACTTCAGGCGAAAAAACTGCCCCGTCTGCACTTTCCTTCGACACGATACAGAAATGTTATTGCAAAGGTACAACCAATCGCCCATCCATATTATTTACATGGGTGAAAACCAACATTCTGACTCTACAACTGTTCCTCTACATGAATGCGACAGTACGGCACCAATGCGATAACAACGCTTCTTTATAATGAAACTTAAAAAATCAAAGGAATTTATCTCAATAAAACTTCACATATGATACGGGCAATAAACTGAAGATTGTACTTAAAATTCCAAAAAAAAAACTACACTGACTTTCTTAATGAATTACCTAACTAAACCAAAAAAAAAACGAAATTCCTTAATACACTTTGCACATTCCTAAAATTCCTTTACATACAGCGTGTTCCATTCCAGCGAAACATTCATTATCTACAGTAAGCTCTCAAACAAACAAAAAAAAATATACATACGGAATCTAACTAAGCGAATAAAATTACACACAAAATTACCCAATGCGTATACAGGGTGTTCATAATACCCTGACATTATGTCTTAAAAATAATTCTGCTCAAATGGGAACCATGTCTTTGTAAACACTATTCTAACTTAGATTGAAAATTTTCGGTTATTCGGCGGAGCAGGACAGGTTGAATCCGCTCAATTTCTTGTTTGGTGTTCGATGTTAATTCCGGTAAGGTTTGTCATCCATTACTCTATACCCCGTTCTTCAGAAATCTGCAAAAAAAGCGCATGCTGAAAGATTAAGAGATTTTGTAGCCAAATTTTTTTTGTCAAAGGTCAATGGTTCCATGACTTGATTATTGTTTGACAGTTACTGACATTGAAACAGTAAAATGGAGAAGTGGCCAGGTGTTCAGCGTGCGTTTTGCGTAATAATTTTAATGTTCCACGACATGGAAGTGAGCCGTCCTCTCATGAAATTATGCAGTGGGTAAGAAAGTTTGAATAAACTGGCTCCACATCAAACTTGAAGCATAAAGGGGCAATAAGGCCTGCAAGAACGGAGGAAAGCATTGATAGAGTCCGAGTAGCATTAACACGTAGTTCACTGTGTTATGCAGTGAAACATGCTTCTGCACTAAACATTAGAGACACATCGTTACGACGAATTTAACATAAAGACTTATCTTTCCATACTTACAAAATTGAAGTCGTCCAAGAGTTCAAAGATAGTGATATAATTACCATGAAGCAAAAAAGAAACAGATAATAATTGAAGTGAGTTTTTCTACTATTTGTATACAAAATAATCGTTTAATACATGACCTCAAATTTTACATATTTAATATATGAGCAGCTCGAGAAAGAGGAAATCTTAATTAATTTTGAAAATAAGAATATAATGCACTAAAAATAAGTTTGCAAGATTAAGTAAAGAAAATAGTACATGGAATAATCAATCTTTTATTAGTACTACTAATGTGACACTGCAATCTACAGACCTGGTTATAGCCAAAGAAATTCATATCACAAGTTTTACTGCGATTTAGCTTTAACAAACCTCTGACAAGCACATAAAACAGTAGGTACTGCATTATAGATTTGAATGTACTGATTGACCTAACACGTATCTACTTAAAAAAATCACCCATTTTGAAATTAAATTAAAAAACAAACTGAATATGAAATCTTTTTGTTCTCCGTGAACTAAACCAACGTGCTTAGTGTTCAATTTGAACGACTAAATCGGCACTTCTTCTCACTAACAGACTGAAAATGCTTAATGTACGTCCAATACATAAAATGTGGCGATCTGGTTTTAAGGTGTAGAGGTGAAACTATTGTAAATACCCAGAATCCTTTACCAATTATTTTAATTATTTGTAAATTAAGCAATTTTAGTTAGATTGTAGATATCCCAAATAATCAATGTTTATTCCCTCCGACGTTGGTCAGAAAATATTAAGAATTTTGTTAAGTCAATACTGGTCTAGCAACCATTATCTGAATTACCATCACCACCTAAAACCGTCCCCGCCTTCCGTAGATTTCAATAAAACGGGTAGTGCTGATACGACCTGCTTAGCATTTAGGAAGTAATGGGTTCGACTCCCGTTACCGCCTACCTTAGATGTGCATGTGCGGCTACTTAGGTGAATACTGGGGTAGCATTTTCCCCCTGAGCCCTAACTCAGTTCCTTCCGATCCTATTCTGACCACACCCATTATTAATCCCACCATGGATATATACGTAGTGTATGTGTGTATGCTGGGAATCCATGATTGTGGCTGAAGGAGCATGGAAAGCTCAAACAGTCCGCTCTACCCTTAGGGAGGGAATGAAATACGTGACTTTTCCTTTCCTTACCGACCACACATGTACTTCACGTATGGAATAGGGTGTGTCAGGGCTTTGAAGATGTGTTTACACCGAACTTCTCTCCATCAGACACTTCCTCCAAGTCCTAACGCACACCCTATTCCATATGTTTCCTGACCGAAAGAAAACTCAAACAGATGCACACTTAACTGTAACACTTATCACACCTACCTGCACAATAGCATCCATAGAACTGTCCTTATAATCAAAAATTGCTTCCCGTCCACCACCTTTCACCTTCCCGCGCACCTAAAGCATCTCGAATGTGTTGCTGTGTGGTGCGCCTTTCTACCCCGATAGTTTTCTTCTTCTACTAAAACCCACCCGGTCACAATACACTATCCGATAACCTCTTAATTTACGCCTCTAGCCTTTCTAATGCAGCCATCTTAGGTGATTTCAATTCTCGTCAATCACATTCGGTGACTTCAGAAGCAATGGGAACGGTATTAGACTATCATCACCTTTATTAGAGTTGTCGCTTTTGCGAGTCGCGCTAACACAACCTGCATATTTTGAGCATCTAGGTGCCTCGATAATAGACAACATCCTTGTTTCTGAACAGATAGCGCATTATTTGAACCGTGAGTGCTTTCTAGGCACCACGATCACATCAGATCATCTACCATTACTGGTCAAAACTTTCATTTGGTCGAGCTCCCCCGCCACCCAGCACTTCGTCAATCCACAGTAACTAAAGATTTTCGAAAACAGACTGGAATATGTTCTTGAAACACATCTCCAACAACCTTACAACCCCCAATCTTCTAATAACCCAACATCTCGAGAGAGCCATTAGAGACCTAACTTCCGTAATTACGGAAGCGGTGGAAATCTCAGTCCCATTGAAAAACATCGACATTTTGTGCAAACCGCTCCCACTCTACATCGTGAACTGGACCAAAGAGAAAAGGCGAATTTAACGTCAATTCTTGCGATCTAGGGATCCGGCTCTCAAAACGCAATCGCCTTAACACCTTAATCAGGTGAGAATCAAACAAACACGCCGAAGACTCCTGGAGCAAAGCCACCTCCCACTTGCACTACACAAATGGGAAACTCTTCTGGCAACAGTTTGATAGACTGATCAGAAGGAAGGTAACCTCTAAATCCCACTTGATTGACCTACAGGGCAACCTAGGCAACCAAGGAAAGGCCGACTTCTTCAGTCTTCACCTTCAATCCATTTTCCAATCCCAAGGAGATCCTCAATTCGACACCCAGTTCAAGGTCAGAGAGTCAACAGAGAATCCCTCTTATGCCCCCATCACTCCAGACCAGGTCAAAGCGTATTTTAAAAAGGACACAATTCAGCCCCAGGTCATGACGGCCTAAATCGCAAAATTCTACGACACCTGCCCGATCCAGCATTCCCATTACTCTCCGACATTTATAACAAATTCCCAGTCCTTTCGACGGACTGGAAATCGGATTCCACCGTGATGATACCAAAACCGAACTCCGACGTCAGCACGCCCTCTTTCTATAGACCCATTTCCCTCTTGAGATGCCTCGGAAAATGATTTGAGCAGATTCTATGCACGCGACCTAGAAAGCACCTTGAATTCAATGAACTACTTCGTAATAGTCAATTCGGATACCGTCCCAACCGAACGTGTCACTATCCCTTGTTGAAGCTCTTTACGGAGACCATCAGAGCAGTCAATCACAAGCAATGAAACTTGGCTGCTGGACATTAAGCAAGCGTTTGACAGGGTCTGGCACGCCGGTCTCCTCCACAAAATCCGCATTCTTAACACACCCGATCCTTTCCCCAAACTTCTACTCTCGTACCTGACAAATCGGTCAGTGCGAGTCAAACTAGGCAACACCTTCTGCAATCCGTTTCAACCCACAGCAGATGTACCGCAAGGTTCTGCTTTAGCCCCGATCCTTCACACTATCTTCGCTTCCGACATTCCTGAAGTAGCACAACCCGGAGTAGTTGTTGCGCAGTTTGCGGATGACACTGCCTTCTGGGCGGTGCATCGGGACAGCAGAACGGCCTTCCGCCTCATCTCCAAAACCCTCTGGAACTTTTCCAACTGGGCCAATCGGTATAGAGTCTCCGTCAATCCCACCAAACCCAAGCAATGCTCTTCGTCATCCCAACTACCACGAAGTTAAATTTCCAAATCTAGCTAACAGCAATGTTTTCCGTACCTTAAACCACGAAAGACTCCCACTCCAACAAGAAGTCACTTACTTAGGAATCCTCTTCACTAAAACCCTGAATTGGTTCCACGTGTACAAAGCACTTAATAGGATAAAAAACCGAGCAAACTTATTAAGTGTTCTCCGGGGTAAATCAGAGGTTGCGAGCCCAAAACACTACAACACACCTACAAAACATACGTAACGTACGCCCTGTTGTGGATTTCCAAGCACCCATATACACAAACATAAGCCCTAATCACCTCTCGCAAACATACCACCTATCACACACAGAATACAAATATTACAAAGAAAGTTTGCACACAAAATAATTTTCTGCGACACAATCCCAACCAGAGAGATCCTTACCCTCTCAATCTAAAATTAAACCCCCCCCGCAATCATACCAGAACTCCTTGAAGACCTTCCCGAGGGGAGAAGAGAAGAAACCCTAGATATTAATCCATATGCCCTCCGCTTCCCCCCATATATTCAATGACGATCCCGCAGGATAGCGGCAAACGAAAATGGATTAACCGCACACAGCACGCTACAACCAGCTAAACAACACGCACACTTAAACCGAAAAATATTAAAAATTTCTCTCTGAAGAAATTTGCTGTATTTCTGCAAAGTGCAGGTTCTAATCAATCTGAAGTGTATCAAAGTTGAGATTTTTCTGTATAAGGGTATAACTCCATTCAGAATAACATGAATTAACTATGTATCTTGTGACCTGTGATATGTGTGATTTTTATAAAATGATGAAAGTATATCTTATACAAATACGGCGGTCACTTGGGAGCTTGGCAATACAATTCTCCAGTACCTACAACAATGTAATACTTTTTTAAGCTTAGTCAACAGACTTCTAGACGGTACACTATTAAAAGAAAGCGAGTGATATAGAGTAGCTAAGTTCTCTACTACCGAAGCATAGCAAGTGACTTACAGAAATTTTCCCATACCTAGTTTAAAATTTCCCTTGTACTGTAACGATTGAACTATGTTTACCAATTAATTCCGAATAGATCTTAATAAAAAGGCATGAAATACAATAAGTAAAAAAGTAAAGAACTTAGGTTTTTGATCGCACCCAAGTGTTCGTGACTGTGGCGGTTTAAGCAAATAATAAAGCAATTAGGGTTTAACTTACAAACAGTTAAGTTATTTGGAAAAGCAATTTTAATTTTATTATCAAGTGTAATATTAAAAAGTTGGTGTGACTAAAAATATTTCTTTAAGTGCAGTAATACAAAGTGCACGTGGAAACACAGTAGCGATAAATGTAACTAAGTAATTGATTTCCGTAAGGCCGCATATGTACATATTTATTAAGATATACGAACTTGTTGAACTTTACTAGTACAAATGATAGGATTGTTTTGGTTTATGTGTATTTGTACACAAACATTGGATTATAATAATTAAGGTGTAGTTGAGAAGGTGACTGGTTTAGGTAACGGCATTATTACCGAAGACACAAATTAGGCATCGCGGTAAAAGATTTACAAATTCGCTACTGAAAACAGTAAATTTTACTAAGGGTTAACGAACAAAAGTAAGAGTGTATAAGGGAGGAATAAATAAGAGGGAGGGGAGGAGGGAGAAGCAAGAAGGCGTAGAATACTTGCAAAGAACAAGAAAATAATAAGGCCCCCAGACGTGAAGAATTCAAGGGAAGACTTAGAAAGGAAAAGCGAGATAAAGAAAAGTGTAATAACGAAATAAGAAAGAGAAATGGAGGAAGTGAAATAGTTAATAAAAGAGATGATGGTACAGATGGAACAAAACACGATGGGAATATGGAAGGGAATCAAGGAAATGAAGGAAGAGATGGGAGAAAAGGAAAAGGCGTAGCTGAAAGAAAAGGAAGAACTGGTAGGTAGAGTAGAACAGCTAGAAAAAATAGCGGTGGAGAAAGAGAGGAGGACAAGACAGAATAATATTATAATAAAGGGATGAAGAATCAAGGGGCCTGAAAAAGTGTTACAAGTTACGATTGCAGAGAAATTCAAAGTAAAAGTGGAATTCGAAAAAGTGACGGTGATAAACCGAGAGAGAGAAAATGATATGCTGGTGGCGGAAATGGAGAGTTGGGAGGAGAAGGAAACAATTATGGCGGAGAAACTAGGGGATACAAGGATATACACAGACCACGACCTAACATGGGAAGAAAGGAGAATAGAAAGAGAAATAAGGAACAGGGCGGCGGAAAAAAGAGCGGAGGGAAAAAAGGTACGGTAGGATACAGAAAAACGGAGATAGCTGGTGAACGATATATATGGAATGAGAGAACGAGGGAGTTAAGAAGAGAAAAGGAACAGAAGACGGGTAACCAAAGTGCAAAAAACTAGAACAAGAGGAGGGAGGAAGGGGTGAAGAAGGGACAGGATGAGACAAAAGTGTTAAAGATACTGTTTTGGAATGTGGCTGTAATAAGAAACAAAAAGCAAGAATTTTGGGAGTTTATTAGAGAGCAGGATGGTGGGATCACAAGAGACTTGGATGAAGGAAACGGAATGGGAGAGATAGAAAAGGAGATTCAGGAATTCACATGGGTGCTGCAACACGCGGAGAGATAACAGAAAAGGAAGCGCAAAGGGGAATATTAACGGGAATTAGAAGAAAATGGTTGAAACAAGAAGGAAAGAGAAGAGGAAATGTAGAAACGAATAAACAGAGGTGGGAGGCAAAATAAAATAATGACAATATACAGCAGAAAAATAAAAGAGACAAGGAAAGACTTAGAAGAGATGATAGAGAGAGAGGATGGGACGATATAATAGTACGAGATTTTAAGGTAAAGATAGGGAGAGAGGGAAGACTAGAAAAAGTGGGACGGGAAAAAACAACGAAGGACAGACTGTTAAACAATCAAGGGAAAGAACTACTGGAAATGTATAATGAAAGAGGGTGGAAAATAATGAATGGCAATAGGCAATAGAGAATAAATAGAAACGGGAGAGTACACGTACATAGGAGAGGGGAGAAACAATATTTGATAACGTGATAATGAAAGAAGAGGATGGTGAAGAGGTGAAGGCATTTAGAGTAGGCGAGGGGGTGAATCGGACCACCAAGCTCTGGAACTGACAATCGAGAGAAGAGCGGGAAAAGGGAGAGAAATACATAAGGAGAAAAGCATGGTCAGAGGAGTGAATAAAGAAGTACAAAGAAAAAATGGGAAAAACAATATGGGTAGGGAAAGCGGTACAAGAAAGTGTGGAATAAAAGAGAGAGAAGATGGAGGAAGCAACGGAGAAAGTCAAATTTAAAAGGTGTAAAAGATGAAGACAAGAAGAACACTAAGACAATGGAAAAAAGTGAGGTCAGAGGAGGAATAATATAAACAAGCAGTAAGGCAATATAGGAAAACATGCGAGAGTAAAAAAGAAGAAACAAGATGAGCAGATGAAGGAAATATATACGGAAGAGGAGGTATGGAAATACTTCAAAAAAGAAAGGAATAGGGGAGGAACACAAACCGGAATACAAACAAATGATTAGGTGAAACATTTCAAGAGGATGCTGGAGGAGGAACAGAGACAGAAAAGAGAAGAAAGGCAAGGGAGAGAACTTTACAAAGTAGACCAAGGAGGGAAAAGTATAAACGAAGAGGACGTAAGAGAGCAATATTGAAAGTAAAAGAAGTAAAGCGACGGGAGAAGACGCGATACACGGAGAAGGGTATTGGTAAGTACAGGAAAGGTAGGATGATAGAAGATAATTAACAAAATATGGAGAGAAGGAGTACATATTCGGTATACAAAAAGGTGACAGAACAGAAGTGGACAATTATAGGGTAGTAACAGTAATAAACACTGGCATACATAAATATATGGTAGTACTAGGAAAAGGCTGCAGAAGCACATAGAAGGTGAAGAAACTGCTATTCAGATGAACAGACTTTGAGGAAGGAAGAAGTGTGAAGATAACGAAATATTTCAAAACACTTGGGAAACTAAAGAATTAGATAAAAGGATAATGGGTGGCGTGGTATTCGGTGGACTTAAAAGCGATGTTCGACAGTGAACAGGGAAAGCTATGAGAATGGGCCGTGGATGTGTGTGTGGGTGGTGTGTGTGTGTGCGTCCGTGCGTGCGTGGTGTGGTGTGTGGTGTGTGGTCGTGTGCGTGTGTGGTGGTGTGTGTGTGTGGTGTGTGTGTTGTGCGTGCGTGTGCGTGTGCGTGTGCGTGTGTGTGTGTGTGTGTGTGGTGTGTGGTGCGTGTGTGTAGTGTGCGTTGCGTGTGCGTGTGTGCGTGTGCGTGTGGTGTGTGCGTATGCGTGTGCGTGTGTCGTAGCGTGCGTGTGCGTATGCGTGTGCGTGTGCGTGTGCGTGTGCGTGCGTGTGCGTGTGCGTGTGCGTGTGCGGTGCGTGTGCGTGTGCGTGCGTGCGTGTGCGTGTGCGTGTGCGTATGTGCGTGTGCGTGTCGTGTGTGTGCGTGTGCGTGTGCGTGTGCGTGTGTGTGCGTGTCGTGTGCGTGGTCGTGTGCGTGTGCGTGTGCGTGTGCGTGTGCGTGTGCGTGTGCTGTGCGTGTCGTGTAAGTGCGTGTGCGTGTGTGTGTGTGCGTGTGGTGTGCGTGTGCGTGTGCGTGTGCGTGTGCGTGTGCGTGTGCGTGCGCGTGCGCGTGCGCGTGCCCGTGCGCGTGTGGATGCGGTAGCGTGTGCGTGCGTGCGTGTGTGTATTTGTGTTATGCGCGTGCGTTTGTGGGTGTGTGTGTGCGCGCGTTGTTGAGTATACAGATAAATCATGGTTGCATGATATTAATGCGTTCCATAACAATAGTTTATGTATTCTCAAGATTCAATTATTCAAAGTGATTTTGCGTCAGCAAAATTTTTAAAATATTTGTAAGTGTTTTGAATGTAAATTTTATACGTACAATGTAATTGCTAAATACGAGTAGCAGTAATCAGGTTTTGTGTATTACTTTCTAAATTAGTTAATGATCGGAATGCAATAGCCGGTTTATATCCAGCCATTCTATTCTGATAAATAGAGAGATTTTTTTAGTACCTTACTTTTTTAATTAAGGGTTGCGTAATACCTACTATTTTTTCTTTCTTCTTAATTTAGCATGTGTGTTTTTAAAAATAGTGTTATAAAATTTATGATTTAGTGTTTTTTAAAAGAAATTATGTTAACCATTCGATATTTGTAATCAATTTTTTAGACTATTAAATTTTAACAGGATTATATAATTACACAGTAATTAGCTAAAAGTAAACATGAACGGTGGTTTCTCACTACATATTGTTATAGAATTTAAAACATGTAATTATTACTTTCCAAGCATTTATTGAGGTTTTTTTTAGAAAAACAGTTTTGCGTGTGTATGTGTAGCATTTTGTTCAAACCGCTTTGTTATTAATTTTTTTTAGAGAAAAGTAAATACGAGTTGCGGGAAGTGTGATAAAGATAATGAGGTTGTTTGTATATTTACAATCTAAAAATTAATTATGGGAAATCAATAGCTAGTTTTACATCAACTATTCATAAAAAGTAAAAACATAGAAAGTTGTTTTTAGTTTGATTAGACGAGTAACAGAAAACGGGTATGACTAGTGAATCAGTCCCTCAAAAATGCTTTTTCAATTCAGAGCTGGTAAGTGTTCTGTTACTCTTTTATTTATTTACTTGTACAGATTTTTAAGTACAGCTATAAAACGCATTTAATCTTTACGTAACAAGTGTCTTTAAAAAAATATTAAGATGTACAATATACCACAATTTAACGAACGGATAGATATAAAACATATTTCAATGCAATCAGTGCAGGTAAAGGAATCCGTTTTTAATATTCGGTTTAGAAAACAATATTGTAATAACTGTTATGTAATTAATTAACATACCAAAAATTTTTTGTTTCATTAGTGACTAACCTGAATGTCAGTAATTTTTTTATAACTCACTGAGGATTTTTTAATTATGACATTTGCAATAAAAATAAGTGTTCTATAATTAAATTTTACTGTCATTCAAATTCCCCCACGCATGATCAATCCTTAACGCAAGCTCATACACGTATCTTACAAGAACCTCCTTATTAGAAATACAATGTATAAATAAATTTCTCGTATAGGTAAAAGATCATCCGAACGTATCCAATAGGACCTATAATTTTAATAATAATATCTTATTAGGGTAACTATGCAATTTCAATTGTATGCGTGTGCGTTTGCCTAACATCCAGGGATACTGCTCTTATTACAACCAAAAGGACCTTAATTAGGGTTAAAGATGACCATCAAAAATAACCCTAAGACCAACTCCAGGTCCAAGACCTAGTCCCAGATCCAAGACCAACCCCAAGCCCATGACCAACCCCTACATCTGCCCTTCACGTGAGCAAGTACAAAAAATTCCTGTCAAAAAGACTCTAATTAGGGTTGAAAATTCCATCAAGAGTTGACCCTCGAAAAGAAACCATAAAAATAAGGGTGAAAAAATGCGTCCTACACGTGAGCGAGTAAAAACAAAAATAATTAGGAGTTGAAAAAGGCCCCCGAAAAGAAACCATAAAAAATAAGGGTGGAAAATATGGTGGAATACATGAGTATTGTGTCGGACTTGAAAAAACACTGATTTTCAATTATCGTTGACAGTAGCAATTAAATGTGTCATTGATACTAGCCTACACAATAGACTCATGTACGGGATCAGCGCTTTTAGTTTTTTGCGTATTCTATCTCACTTAGCATGTTAACTGATTGTAATGTTTTTGTTTTACTTATTATAAATCAGATCTTCGATAATATTTTTCCATACCATATATATATATATATATATATATATATATATATATATATATATATATGCCAGGTGTATAGAATCTACCCATGTTCTATGGCTATCTTTGTTGTTATAAGAGATACAGAGTCGGTTAAATTAGGATGGTTGGGCATAATTGCATGATAATTTAAATACCCATAAGAAAATTCAACATTGTCGCCAACTGTCTAAGATATCTGAAAATAACTAAAAATCGTCCACATTCTCAATCGGTTATATTTTTCTAAATATTCAAAATACGAAAAAGTTATAAGATAGACTTCTGATAGCTATTTTTACACAAAATAGGAAAATGCGAATAAAAATTTTTTTTAGGAACTATTTTTCGAGTTACAATCCAAACATACATTTTTTTAAATCGCATCTATAGGTGGCTATGGACTCATTCGATGGCTTATTTTTTTCTGATTTCAAAAATATATAGCTTATTAGTTAACTCATAATTTAAAAAAAAAGGTATAATATTTATTAAACAAATTAAAGTGTGCCGTGAACATTTAAATAACAAAATAAGCTCATATTTTACTACTAAATTTATGGAAACAACAAGAAATAATGTACTACATTATCAAAATAAAACAGTTCTAAATAAATTTAACTTACAACGAAGAGTAACAGCAAAAAATATAAACAGATATAACACAATCATAGAAGTGATTCAAAATGCCCTCCATTACTTTTTATTCGCATTTTCCCATTTTGCGTAAAAATAGGTATCAAAAGTCTCTCTTATAACTATTTCGTATTTTGAATATTAAAAAATATATAGCTCATTGAAAATTTGAACGATTCTTAGTTATTTTCAGATACCTTAGAAAGTTGGCAACAATGTTGAATTTTCTTATCGGTATTTGAATTATCATGTAATTCTGCCCAACTTTGCTAATTTAACCAACTATGTATCTTTTATAATAACAAAGATAGCCATAGAACGTGAATAGATTCTAGACACTATATACATATATGCATTTTAGAATCATTTCCATGTCATACAGGGTGTGCCAAATACACGAAAAGTATCAATGTTGCTATTTTTTAAATGGAACACCCTGTATATTATTTTATTTTCAGTTTGTGCGATGAAAATAAATGCGAGTTTTATTAAGGCGTATCCTACCTAAGCCTTATGGTTTTTGACATATTTAATATTTTGTGAAAATGTAGTAACAAATTTAATGTTTCAATTCTCAACTTGTTTTTTTTTTATTTTCTACCAAATTAAGACTGAAGTCTACTAATTGATCAAGATTTATGTCGCCCGTGTGAAACACTTAGTAACTTATACAAGGTGTCTTAAAATTAAGGGTCAAAATTACAATCTTTAAACGTTAGAAACTTATTCAATTTAAATAGGATAACCTGTATTTTATAGCAACAGCAGATGTAAAATTTAATTGTCTATCGAATAGTATTACATATTGCTATGGCTTCATATTTTCAAGTAAAATGCACGTTTTGGACATATATGTATACTGAAATGTATTCATAAAAACACGATTTTTATCTGTGTTTGTAACCCAAAATCTAGACACAAACGAAACAGCTAGACACCTTCATGCGCATCAACTACTAGTAACTATTGGCACTACCCGTTATTAGAATTTTGCCCTACTAAATGAATTCCAACTAAGGGATATTTAACGTATCAAACCGTGCATTGTAATGGGACCTCTATTTACAAAATGTATAAAGGAATACTTGACCACCTTGCAAATAACATACCACTGCGTTTCAATCTGAAAAGTTATTCCTTCAAAACCAAATAAAAAGGAACAAACTATCGCCATTGCCTATAGTTCGCATAGCACAATGTGTAACGGAAATACTAAACAATCAGTCCATTTTTATCCATACGTCTGGTATGGACAGTTTTATTGCCGTTATTCCTTCAAATCATAAAATCAGATTTTATAGATTTACCTATTATTCTTATTTTTCTACTATACTTGTACTGATACTTCTTTAACAAAGTCTTTTTTAAATTTATAGAAGACCAGCATTTGATTCTATTTTTACGAGGATCAAAATGGAGTTTTCAATTAGCAACACAAAGAATAGATCGTTTTTATACAGTGAGGAACTTGATTCCGGACTTTTTTGAAAACCGTGATGTTTTATCGGAAGAAATTCAAACAGTCTTAAAGTCTAGGTAAGTGTACCCTTAATATTACACACACACACGCACGCACGCACGCACGCACGCACGCACGCACGCACGCACGCACGCACGCACGCACGCACGCACGCACGCACGCACGCACGCACGCACACGCACGCACGCACGCACGCACGCACGACGCACGCACGCACGCACGCACGCACGCACGCACGCACGCACGCACGCACGCACGCACGCACGCACGCACGCACGCACACACACACACACACACACACACACACACACACACACACGCTATATATATATATATATATATATATATATATATATATATATATATATATAGCTATAAACGGTATCTTACTGAGCCCGGTATATCAACAGGTCCCTACTGAGCCCGACCCCGCGCTGTTTTATATAGATATCGGCGGATTACACTTTTGTTATGTATTGACAAGCTAATATACTGTAAGAAAAATTTCAAACAGAAAATAGCGGAATATGAAAATGTAAACTTTTACCATTATTATACAATCTATCTAAATATTTCGGTAACACCAACAGTTATCTTCGTCAGTAGTAGTATTTTCTAATAAAATTGTTAAAGATGTTCAAAAAAATTTTGTGGAATTTGAAAAATTAAAACATAAACACAAACCTGCTATTAAAATAACAGTTTGGAAAACGTATAAAGCCTACTATAGAATACAATTTTATTAAAGGGTAACTAGAGAAATAAAAGATTAAGTGTTGTAAAACTGTCTTTAAGATGGCAAATCATAACACTCTCCAACAGTCGAAGGCTAATAATGAAAAATGTCCACCAAGAAACAAATTTAACAAAATTTGATGAGACACTAAAAGCTAAAATTAACATTCAAGTCAAGACGTATCATCATACCCTTTTTTTAATTATACGACGGCAAAGCTTATTTAAACGGAGACTTTCTTCTTGTATATTTTTCAATAGCTTCACGTTCTAAACGAACATAATAATGTGTTTGTATTAGTAATATTTCCATATTGTCAAATTGGATATCATGATTTAAATTGTTTAAGGGATGATCAGCTACCGCAGACTTCTCTGGTTGAATTAATCTACAAAATCTCATATGTTCTTTATGTCTTGTATAAAAACTACGTTTTGTGGTTCCAATGTATACTTTTCCACATGAACAATATACACTCCGAAAGATGACAATGGATTTGAAATATCTTTAGGTGACCTTAAATGTTCTTTAACTTTTCTTGTAGGTTAGAAATAGTGCGAACACCATATTTAATTAAGATTTTCTCAGTCCTACCAGTAAGTGAATATCTATTACCTTGTAAGGATTTTGTTAAATATTTATATTCATGTTTTAAAAATTTAGGATCACAAATTCGTTTTGTTCGATCTACTAAAGATTGAATTATACAAATTTTCTGACGTAGATGCTGGTTGGATAATTTATGAAGAAATCTATCAGTATGTGTTCGCTTTCTATAAACCTTAAAAGATATTAAAGTATTAATTTTTTACACTTATATCGTATGTCGAATTTGAAAAAAATGTCTTAGAAAATTTCTATTTGGCAAAAATGACTTGAATCACAAAATTATCAATTTTTATAATTTTTTACAGTAACTTTTTCAAATATTTTTCTTTACTTCAATTCTCAATTATTTGGTTTCCATGGTGACCACGAACAAGGAATACTAGATTTAAGTATGTAGCTCATTTTTATCACAAATTTTAAAATTGGGACTTTTTTGATAATAAGTATGAAACTGTTACGTTTAGGCAAGTAAAGTTTTAAATAAACTTACGTTTTGTTTTTGACGTTAAATCGATCTGAGTAATAAAAAATAGGGGTTTCCATTTGATTTTTTTTGAGTAATTTGGATTTTTTGATAGTCAAGATAAATAATTTTTTTTATTACTAACCCGAGAAATCGCCATTATTTACCCCATACCTTTAATGGGAAGTAATATTTCTCTCCCTAGGTAAATAATGAAAATAAAAAAAACGCCTACTAAATAATGATTTTATTTATTTTTAATGAATGAAACAAAACTCATAACTCTAGGAAAAAAAACAAACCGGAAAATTTGACAAGATAGAAATTGCTTATTAACTACTCAATTAACTAAACATATTGAAAGTTATAGTTAATTGTGCAGTTATGACAAATCATGTGTATTCCGGCATTTCCGGTATTAACAGAATTAACATTATTAGTTATAAGTAACCGTTATGGGTTAATAATGAATTATGTAATTTTTCGTTTTGTCAGTTTTAGTTTGTCTTTGATAGTTCGACAAATAATGCCCAGTCTACCTGATATTTTGAAAGTGGATAGAAAATAACATAATAATGTTCAAGTACTAATTCAATTAAATTACAATTTTAACAGTTTTATCATCAAGTAGTAAAAAAAAATCTATATACACCTCGGTTTAAAATTGCTCGATTAATAATGGCTTACTTCTCAACCTAGGTGTATAATATACTATTTTGATTACAGTAACTTAATAATTCGTTATGCGAGAAGCACCATATTAAAAATATGCACGTAAAGATTGCCAATATTTTGAAGATGTGCAAAAAGAATATTTTGCACATATTTTTCTATTAAATGCTGATCTCAACGTTGCCGCATGCTGGGCCACACAATGTACGGTTCGTAAAGATCGAGAGTTTGTATATAAAAGCGACCTCTGAAGCGGTCTCCTCAGAACTATTCTGTATATAGTGGAGGTATAAACGGACATTATGAGGCCCGACCTAATTTTCGGATTTACACGTTTTGATGCCTATACAATCATATTTTGATGATATACACATGGGTACCTTGTTGAGCCCGGGGTCGAGCTCAACAAGGTTTTTTCGGGCTCAAGAGAGTACGGTTTATATATGCTAGGGCTCAGCAATGACCATTTATATCTATATATATATATATATATATATATATATATATATATATATATATATATATATATATATATATCATGTAATGTTGATCTAAACACGAACATTTTACACATTACTGTTTTATCGGATGCCTCTGCAACAGCTTTGTAATCTACCTCCGTCAACACTTTTTGAATGCCAACTTTCTTAACACCTTTAGCTTTCTTAACCACTTCATTGTCAGCAAGCTTTAAACAGCATGATTTGGATCCTGCACCATAAAAAGATTGGATCGCTTTTCCTGCATACTCGTCTTTCATTCGTCCGACGACGGAAGTGTTAGTAGGAATACCATGCAACTCGTTTTGATAGTTGGATGTGTCATATTCATGTAAATTATTCCTAATATGTGCGTACACATCAGCAGTCATTATCTCAACAATTTGCGAGTCGGTATTCGTATACAACAATGATACGTTAGTACCATAATGCCTACGTAAGACGTCATAGAAAAAGCGATACATTATAATTTTGGAAAGATCTAAAATACTAAATCCAACATATGCGGGTTTGTCATACGTAACTGCCTGTTTCGACAATTCCACCGCAAATAAGTTGTCAGTGAATTGATTTAAATTCTTAAATTAAGGTTTTGCGACGTACCGTGCTAGCCTTAACCGACGACGATTGTTTTCCCAATGCGTTAAAAGTTTGATAACTCTTCCTCTGTCCACATTCTCCATTGTTTTTCCAAAGACACCATTGTTCATGTATTTAAAGAAATCCTTTTCAAACTTATTATTTGCTTGGTTTCGGAGAGATGTATTAAGGTCTACGTATGGTATTAACCAAGGATTTTGCCTACAGCGTAAAACCCTATGAATACGAGTTAAGTAAACCGTGCCCTATACATTGTTTCAAATATCGGTAATGTATAACGTAGTTCGTTTTATCACACAAGTTAGGAATTAACTTCTACTCCTGGGAATGTGGTGCGGATTATTTCAGAGCAAAAAGGATAGTCATTGTGTTCGTCATGCAGGTGGTGTGGATATTTGATATTGACCTCCAGTATAAATACAACATCATCCTCATCATTAGTCTTCGGTACATCAATGTTCTGTATTTCAACTTGAGTTAACCATATAAACCCGTCGTGTGGGAGGTATTGCCGCATACTCCACCCATACAAGTTCGTGGCGTCCAAATATTGTAAAAACACTTTGGGTTGATTAGGGTCATAATTTGGAACAAACTCGTTGTTAGCAATGCTTCTCAGCTTAATACACGTACTCACTCCGCCACGAATACCTTTCTTAATGAAAGGGTACATATCCATATCAGTCAATAATTCTAGCTCTACTTTTGTACATTTCAACATGGCATCCCATGCCAATCCAGGTAAAGTAACATACTGCGCCGGTTCTAACCCATATACAGCCATACATAACCGCCTAAAGTTTTCAAACACATCAGCCAACAATAACACATCTGATTTTAAGTAAATATCAGCATAATCACCTCATGTGTTACACTTAAAGTGATCCCATACCAGTAGGACGCGGCAGTATTCGTCATCGGAAATATTTTCATCACGCATTTTATCGTAGAATTTGTCATACCTTTCCTTCTCATTAAGCTAAAGCCATTCTCGTTACTAAAATATTTCTTTACATCGATCCATTGTGTCTGCCAAGTTCTGAGATAGAGTATCTAAGGACGCAGCCATGAACCTACAACTATCAACGAATCGTAAGTTAATGTATTTCTTTTCCCGAAGACCCCGACTGTTTATATATTCATCAACATATATATGCTTACCGAACGTTATATATTTTTCACTATTAACAGGAAGTACGGTAAGTTCTTCCGTTTCACTCGCTAACTGTTTAATGAACAGGTGGACATCATATCCACTGAGGTTATGTAGAAAAACGGGGATAAAGGTAGGTATCTGATAGTTTAAATTACAAATTGAATGTGCCACGCCACGATACTTACCAGTGACGTGACAATGATCTCGTACTTTTGGATTTGCAGAATCACCCATAAACCGCTTGCTGCATATATAATAATATAAACTATATTCATACAACCCCTCTTGTTCATTCGTTAGTGGTAACATTGGAAAAATACTTTTGAAATGGTCATTGTATATCCGTTTTGCATAACTTTCGAGTCGACGTATAAATATCTCAGCTGCGTTAGCTCCCCTATATAGTTCTAATTTGGACCACGCATCGTTTAGACCACACTTAATATAATAACTAAAAGAATGTGGTTTATGCTTACACGTCTTTATCGTGAATGGGTGTATAGGATCTGGTTCAGCCGTATCAACCGGTACTAATAGTGCTTCAAAATCCGCGTATATCACGAATGGTAGCTCCATCTGTTTATGGTTGTTTCGAAACGCGAGTATATTTTCCGCATAGAATAGAATTCCCCGGTTCTATCTTTTATTTGTTTCAAGTCAGGTAATTTTGTGTATACGAAGTTACAGTCATGCACTACGTGGTGGGTTAGTTGCTCCTGCGTCCTGAAATAATAAAGACAAGTGTCACAAAAATATATCTCTCCATTACGCTGGGTTATTTAGTTGCTAAGTAAACTAGAGAAATTCTTTATCCATACATAATGCTAATTATCTGTTTGGTTACTGACTAATAATAATAAATTAACATGCACTGCCTGTTTGACTTTGGTGTAGTACAGAGGTCCCACCACCTCCGTGACACGCTGACCATAACGATACGTATCGACCAGTCCATAAACATTAATGGAAATATTATTGTTGGACTCGAACGTCGAAATGTTAGTCAGCTTAACCGGAAACTCTACACCATCCCAGTTGAATAGCGTTCTGAAATCAGGGTATGAAGCTGTTCGCTGTGGTAACCCCGTTGGTGTCACTAGTGCAGATACAATAGCCAATGCAAAGCAGCAATTATCAGTATTTTTCACATTGACTATGGCATGTTTACGTGCTATTTCAACGGGGACATTCATATATGATCAACCCGTGGTGGGCGCAAATTTTAGCATGTTCATCTCTAAATATACGAATTGCACCAGCGACCACCCTACAAAAAAAAACAACATTAACTAGTAATAGCTGCAATAGTAATCATACAGCACACTTACCAGGGTCTTTATGTTGAAATTCGGATTGCTTGGCATCCAATATGTCACTTATTCTTTGGAAATAATCATCCTATACCATCCCCACACTTAAAATGTCATACTTTGTTTGGAAGGATTTCAGTTCTGTGCTTTCTCTAGTGTTCAAAGTAAAACCAAACAACTCAACGTTATATTTCAAGGAGAAGTATTTCTTCAACTGAATCTGTACCAGTTTCAATACGTTTACTTTCACGTCACCCATAAACGTTCGCATATCAGGGTGGGTGTTAGACGGTGATACCCTATTCGAAACAATACGCTGTTTAAACGCATTCCGAATTAGTTCAACCCTAGTTTCCTCTAGTAGACATATATCCGCTTTATGCCTATTGCTTCTGAGGTGTCCTTGAAAAGCATACCGAGGTACATCTACTGAACAATCAGTGCAGTGTACAATCTCAACACTTCTACTACTTTTGTACCGCATCTACGCATTGGTCAGACTTACGCTTCCTTGAGTTGTTCTCCCCTGATAATCCTGGTTTCGCAGCGGAATCAGTATCACACCTGGGTTCCGCATTATTCGTTGGGTAGTTTACCCTCGATGGACCAGGTTGCACAACGTAGTTAGAAACAAGTCTATGTCCTGAGGTCCTGCCATTGGAAGTTGTTGCTCGCACTACATTCCTAGGTGTGGAATGGTTTTGGGCTGCAACTTCCCGAATTCCTGAAGGTGAGGTGGATACTGTCATCGTTATTCAGCATGCAGTTTTTTTATGGCGAAGTAGGGAATCCTTTCGGGAGAATTTCTTCATGCACTCGCATTAAAATATCTTATTGCGAGCTGTAACAAAAAGTTTACATAAAGTATTTGTAGCTGCGTTACGTATTTTGTTATGATTCCTTTTGTAACCAATTCTACTTCTTACACAATCCCGTTATTTTATTACTTGTTTACTACTGTTTCAAAAATAATCATATCACCAGGAATAGGATAGTATACGATGGATATCTCAGGTTGAGGGATAAAGTAGTATGTGACCTGGAAAGGGCGGGTAGTCGGGATAGAGTGCTGCTGCTTACAGATATTCCACCCAGCATTGTACTATGCCTATTATGCTGCGGACCAATTGTTTTCCAAAAACTCCGCAGCACATGTAGGGGTCAATACACTCTGGGGTGAAGATACTTCGTTTTCCATTATATCCCTCACCGGTGATGGTGCTGGTATATCTTGCATCGGTGTTGCAGGATTCCAAGACAACGAGAGGTTAGTAAACGACCACTCATTCTCTACAAAATCTGCAGCACATGTTGGACTGAGGATACTTTCCGATGATTCGTCCATCGGCTCGACTCGTACCGAACAGTTTAGCGGGCTCCACTCCTGCTCAAACTCCATGCGTTCCCTGGTCTCTACTTCTACCGTAGAACTACTGTACGACCACTACTCCAGGAATTCTGCGCTAGAAGCAGGGCTCAGCAAACCTTCAAATGGATTTTCTCCTACTACTCTGCACTCCGAACGTGTTGCAGATGTGGACGACTCATGATCTACAACACATTCGGGGGTCAGAATAGTTTGAGTGTTATCCACCCTCAGGACCGGCTGCATTACGGAATTTGCGGACGAATGGTAATCCGCCATAGAAGGCTAATCCTCCGAAATTTCCGCAATGCACCCAGGACTTAACACATGATGCGATACGACCTGCTATTCACTCACAGGTGCCTCCGTATTCTCGTTCGGATCACTGACAGGTTGTAGGATAAGCAGTATTTCGTCCATGGCGACCTGATCGTAGTTGCGAGATACTGCCACATCCAAATCGTCCTCTGCAGGTGGTGTAACCAGCAGCTACAAAGCTCTGTCACAGTCATCCATCTCGAAGTACTGCTAGCTCTCGGCCAGGTCCCCCTCATTTACATTTTCCTGGAGGAGCTCCATTACTTCCTGTACGTGATCCATACGAGACCTTGCGTCCAGTAACCTCCGCAGGACGGGATAGTTAGGCTTCGGCACTAACACTATGTGGCTTATGATGTTAATTCGCCCATCTGCCACTATGGGACGATCATACGCCACATATGAACGTGACGTACCTATGAAGTGAAACGACATATGGTTATTTTATGCAGTAATACTTGAGAGTGCTTTCTTACCTCTGTCTAGGATTGGTATGGCATTGCGGTCTCCTGCCGTAACAATTCTCTCGTTTACAGATCCCACAATGGAATAGTATTGACGAAAAAAAATATCCTAAATGATTTTGTTAAAATTACACTAACTCCTACAAAGATTTTATTGAAATCATACTAAGTCCCAAATGAATTTAATGCAAATTGTACTAAATTTATTGAAATCATTCCAAGTCCCCAAAAGATTTTATTGAAATTATTGTAAGTCCCCAATACTTATTTTGAAACAATACTAAGTCCTGTACGAATTTATTGAAAATTGTACTAAGTCCTAAAAAGATTTTATTGAAATTATTCAAGTTCCCAAAAGATTTTTATTGAAATTATACTAAGTCTCGTATGAATTTATTGAAGTCCCCAAAATCATATGTGAATTTATTAGAAATTGTACTAAGTACTAAAAAGATTTTATTGAAATTATACTAAGTCCTATATGAATTTATTGCAAATTGTACTAAGTCCCAAACTAATTTTTTGCAAGAAATTAACGAAAAAATGAAAAAATTATTCTAAGTATCAAAAACTCATGCAATATAAAAATAAACACTTACTATTATTTGAAGACATGATGTAACAGCACTTTATAACTAGGGACGGGCAAATGCATATTTGCATATTTTTTGTTATTGGGCATACGAAACTTTTTCTTAAAACTATGTACGTTTTTTAACATTTTGGCCCCAAAATCACAAATTTTATTTTGCTTATACTGCATATATAAGGCGTTTTACGTTATTAGAGCATATACGAGGTCGTAAGAACATGAAAGTGCATGTTTGCGTCTTTTTTCCGTTCTTTCTTATGTTAGAAAATAAATTTACCAATATTTGTACCGAGATTTTTAAAACTTTAAGCGTGTAATTTCGTCAACTCTCTGGAAGTTATTTTCAACAGACACAAAGTTTTGTTTACTCAAATCTTATATCTGCTTTTATACTTTAAGCCGCTTTAAAACTTCTTAGAAACTTAGGTATTTGGGAACTACGTTAATTAGTACTTTAGTAATATGCACAATAACTACATTGCAGTTATTGACGAAGGTACGTCGGTATTTTTTATGTTAAAAATCTTGGAATTTCCGTTTTTTTTGTTTAAGACTGGTGGAGTTGTAGTTGTTTGCAAAAATTTTATTCACTTGTAGCCGTTTGAAGTCAACATGCCAAAAATGGGCAACTCTAGGAAGGATCTAATTAAAAGGTGGTTGAAATCGTATTCGTGTTTTAAATACGATGGAAGTGTAGTGTTTTGTATTATTTGTGAGAAGGAAGTATGTATGACATGCACGCTTTGTTCTGGTGATGTACTCATGAAAATAAACCTAAATCTTGCTCAATAGTTTTAAGCTGTTTTTGTGTTCTTTATGGTAGGTAATTCTCATTTGTTATTCTAGACAAAATTTTGTAAAGGTTTTATTTAATTGAAAAATGAGTTGCAAATACATTAATTGAACACGTGTTTGTTAAAATGTGTTCTTCGCTGCACTGCAATAATTTAATTAATTAATTAAGTACTCTTACCAATAGTCGTCTTTTGATAATTTTTTCGTTTTGTACTTATAATTTTGGATTTACAATTGTGAAATAAAATTCACATATTTATTTTGTTGTATCAATTAATAAAATAACTGGAGATTTTGGATAATGCTTTAAATAAACAATAAAACTTTAATTTAATGTTTAAAACAGTGTTTAGTCTAAAGAGAAATTAAAATTTATAGATAGTTTTGAAATATTAGCTCAGAAATAATAAATTGAAATTATTAATGTGTCTTTTCTAACATTCAACTTCAAGTTCAGTAGGCAAACACATTTTTTTTTGACTTAGTATACAACTACTAAATAACTAATATTGGAAATATTTTAAAATTAATATTTTTGTAGGTAAAAGTCAACAAAAAGTTTCAATTAGATCAACATGTCAATACGGGTCCACATCAGAAAACAAAAAATGAAAATCGACCAGCACAACAACTATATTACCTACTTATGTGAGCCAAACCGAAAATGTCAATAACTTTAACAAATATCTGTATAAAATAATGGTTTCGTGCAATATTCCATTCCACAATTTCGAAAAATCTGAATTCACAGGTTTTTTAGAAAAATATACTAAAGAAAAGGTACTTTCTCGATGTACAGCTACCAGGTCATGTCTTCCACAACTATACGAAGACAGTATTAAAAACATAAGGGATGTTATTTCAGATAATTATATCTGGTTTAGTGTCGACGAAACGGCCGATGCTAAAGGAAGATGTGTAGTAAACTTTGTTGTTGGTATTCTAAATGGTAACCCTTCTTTTAGTTATTTAGTTGCCGTCAAGCAATTAGAAAAAACAAATCATGTAACAATTTCACGTTTTATAAATGACACCCTAGCATTTTTATATTTGCCTAATCAAATATCAAAAGATTGCATTTTGTATATGGTGACCGATAGTGCAGCGTATATGGGAAAAGCAGGTCAAAATCTAAAGATATTTTTTCCAAAATTAATTCACAATACTTGTATGGCACATGCGCTTAATCAAGTTGCTGAAGCAGTTCGGGTGGAGTTTCCTTTAGTAAATAAATTAATGAACAATGGAAAAAAAGTATTTCTTAAAGCATCCGAATTTACAAGTAACAACTAAAAGAGTTTGCCTTGCCACACCAACCAGTTCTTACTAGATGGGGGCCTTGGATAAAAGCGGCTCTGTTTTATTGCGAACATTTTGATACTTTTAAAGATTTAATTGATTCTTTCCAAACAGATTTGGCTCAAAGTGTAGAAGACTGTCAAAGTGTTTTGCAAGCTCCAGAGTTACAGTCTCAGCTCTGTTTCACAAAAGCTTACTTTCAAGATACCCCTGCGATTATTACCAAGCTTGAATCTCAAAATTTGCTTCTTACCGAATCTTCAAAATTAATAGAAGATTTCAAATTTAGTTTAAGTACAGACCAAAACAAAGTTTGTAGAAAAATATACGTCAAATTAGACAATTTAATAAAGAAAAATGCTGGTTTTTCAACTATAAAATCTGTTAGAGACATTTTAAATGGCCAATTTCCAAATGACAATGTCGAAACAAATTTTTCTGTTCAAAATGCTCACTTATTTAAATATTGTCCTATTACATCTTGTGATGTAGAAAGAAGCTTTTCACATTACAAGCACATATTAGAAGATAAGCGCCATAATTTACTTATAGAAACAATTGAGAAAAATATGATTATTTATTGCAACAATCTCTAAATTTGATTATTTTTCTTTTGTGCTGTGGGTTTTATGTATGTAATGTATAACCAATAAAATATAATAAATAATTATTGTTAATTTTGATATATAGTTTTTAGGAATACATAAATAGTTGTAACAATTAGTAATAATTGTAATAAACAAGAATTGAAAAAATTGAATTTTCTTAAAATCCTGATAAAAGTAAAATTTTTTAGCGCATATATTAGTGCATATATATGGCTATATTACTGCATACAGAGTGCATATTTCTTCACTTTTTTATTGCATATGTAAGTGCATATATGCACTATCTTTGCAGCATATCTGCCCGTCTCTATTTATAACACTTAGAACTTTTACACTTGCCGTATAACAATGGAATGATCCTCTAGTGGAACGGCTCCCTCTTAAATACAAAATTTCTAGTGGTGGGGAGAGTGGGGGAAAGCAGAACGGGGGTAAAAGTGCGAAAATAGGTCAAGGTCAAACGCTTATATATAAGGGGGGGAGTGAAGGGCCCCCCCAGAAAACCGTGAAAAATGTCCTCTAAAAATTCATGAAAAACGTTTTTTGTGGGGGAAACACCTATATTTAGCGAAAGGAAAACAGTAGAAAGTCATTCGTACAACTGGTTGTAAACTACTACATACGAAATAAATTAGCATGAATTCTACAGCAACTTCCCCATCATCTTCTTCATCTGGCACCGCAGAAATGTCTCAGGTAAGACCATTATTTTATACGTTTTGCATTTTTTTTCGCACTATTGATTTCTTTCTAAACTTTCTTTATTTTTTTTCAGGTTGATACGATTGACCGGACCATATCGCCTGAGGCAATTTCCTCTTCGCCAAGCTGTATCCCCGAAATCCCTCCCACACCTCACGCTTCCTCCTTATCGCTATCCCCATTGCCTGACTTCCTCCACGCCCCTACCCGCCCTTTCCTCCACTCCAACACTTCAGGTCTCTTCCCCTGAGGTGGTATACATCCCTCCGTCCTATTCCAGTCCCATTGACGTGAGTTGCACAACCAGTGACGATTCAATCTATGAGAAGACGACCGTAGTCCTGGATTCTCAACAGGAGCTCGACCGTTCTGCGGAGGCTAAGACAATTACAGTAGACTTACCTAACGCTGAAATCATCACTATCACTGACCCCGACGACGCTGACTATGATAATGATGTCCTCGAGGCTATTGTACAACAAAACCGTGCACAGGAATTGATACATGGCGACGTACAGCACGAGAACACTGGCAGCGTCCCAACTGACGACGACGTACAGGACGAAAACACTGACAGCATCCCAACCGCCGCTGACGCAGCCCAGGAGGTCCAGGATAGCGGGGATGACTCTGACATGCACGACAACGAAGACGATGAAATTGACGACACCTGGTTCCCATTCCCATGACCATTGGCCGCACTATGCTTGCACCGGTATCTAATATCATGTGTGCGATGGCGTCGGGAGAGAGTGCTGCCCAAGGCTTTCTTAATAATTGCCGCGAGGCACTAGCTCTTTTACGCGCATCGCATCATCTCCTGGGAACGTCTCACATTCACGGTATGTATTCCCTTTATACTACTACCATACTAATGCTTCCGGTTTTTTAACTGACCACCATAGTACCATTTGTCCGGAATTATGATGTCGTGATTACGGAGAGCTCTCTAGAGGGGCAGCTCGACGGGCCCATACTAGGCTTATAACATTATACCTTGACTGGAATAGTGTTATAAGCCTAGCTGTACCCAGTGGGTACGATCACGCCATTATACATCTGGAAATGATACTGGAAACTGTCGAAGAGATTGTAGGACTCTACGAACTCATCCAAGTTCGTAATGTAGCTCTTCGACACTTGGTCTTT